>PVHX01004771.1:14050-120968 GCA_004024805.1 Geosciurus inauris | reverse complement strand
TTAAAAGTTATTAAAATAAATAATTGGAAATAAATAATCTAGTATAAAAGTTCTAGTACTACTATGGTTTGGATTTGAAGTGTCCCACAAAGACTCAGGTGTTGAAGGCTTTGTCCCTAATGCAATGATGTTCAGGGGTGGGACTTTTGGAAAATGATTGGATCATGAGGGATTTGACCTCACCAATGGATTAATCCAGTGACAGATTCATAATCTGATAACATTATTGGGAGGTGATAGAAAATGTAGGAAGTAGGGCCTGGTTGGAAGATGTGAGACTAGGGGTGTTCGTCCTGGAAATTCTCAAAATCTCTCCCTCCCCCATCCCTCACGTTATTGACAACCATGCAGTGAGCACTCTGCTTCATCACAATCTCTCTGCCATAATCCTCTGCCTCACTACAGATTCATAATGATGGATCCAACTGACCATGGGCTGCAACTTACAAAACCATGAAAGAAAATACGTCTTTTCTCCCTGCATATGTTTTTCTCAGATATTTTGTCACAGCAATGAAAAGCTGAGCAACACAATTACTTAACTTTTTCGTTTGGAAATCATAACAATTTATAAAAGTTGACTTAAATATCATAAGAAACTTCATGACACGCAGAATTGAAAGAAGTGTTTATGAGTAAAAGAATAACAAAGCAAGGGAAACAGATGAGTAGTCAAGAAAATGGTAATTAGTGCTGACATGATGAATATATGGAAAATATATGAAAAAAATAATATATGTGATTCATATGACATATGATGAATATATGAAAAAATGTTCAATAATGCAAATCAATATAACACTAAGATTCTATCTTATCCCAGTCAGAATGGCAATTATTAAGAATATAAGCATTAATAAATGTTGGTGGGGATATGGAAAAAGAAGTTTACTTATACATTGCTGGTGGGACTGCAAATTGGTGCAACCATTCTGGAAAGCAATATGGAGATTTCTTACAATGGAACTACGGTTTGAACCTGCTATCTCACTCCTCGGTTTATACCCAGAAGACTTAAAATCAGCATACTACAGTGACACAGCCACATCAATGTTTATAAATGCTCAGTTCACAATAGCCAAGCTATGTAATCAATCTAAGTGTCCTACAAGATGAATGAATAAAGAAAATGTGGTAGATAAACACAATGGAATATTATTTAGCCATAAAGAAGAATGTAATTATGACAGGTAAATGGATGGAATTGGAGAATATCATGCTAAGTGAAATAAGTCGGTCCCAAGAAACCAAAGGCAAAATGTTCTTTGTGATATGTGGATGCTATCTCATAGCAAGGGAGGAGAAGATAAGAAATTCACTTTACTAGACAAAAAGGAATGAAGGGAAGGGAGGGGGCGATGGTAATAGGAAATACAGTAGAATGAATCAGACACATCTTCCCTATCCTCATTTATAAATACACAATCAGTGTAACTCCACATCATATACAACCACAATAATGGGATCCTAATAGGAAAAAAGTTGTACTTATTCTATGTATGTATAATATTTCAAAATATATTCTATTGTCATTAAAATAGTAATAATAAAAATGATGATGAAGAATGGTGATGATAATGATCGAAAGTATTAGGTGATGGAATTAGTAAATTAATGAAGATGTGATAATTTGCTAAGGAGTGAGAAAGCTCTTAAAATCTTGCCATTATTTCTTTCAGAACATTGCTTATCCTTGTATAGACTAACTTTCTCTACATACTGGCAACATGGCTTATCATCAGTAGCATTGTTTCACAATTTATAATTTGTACTGTTAGAGGAAGGGTATCATGATAGTTTGCTGCCAAATTAAGAAATCATGGGAAAGGGATAGATAAGATCTACTTGGATTGGCTATCTGACTCTGTACAATCCACCTATGTGAATGAGTCTAGTTGGAGTCAGGTAATCGTATATAGTTATAGGAAGAACTGTAATTGTGGTCAGTCACAGACAATTATACAAGTTTCTATAGTGGGAAACTGTAGAATAAAGTAGAGATAGGGAGATAGTTCCTATATTAAAGGAGTATATGATAGCAGCTATTCTAAAATTATATTCATTATTGTTGGATTATAGGAGTTATACTATGATCATATAAAGTTGTTCAAATGCTATAATTATAAGCCAGTCATCATCAAATATCAGCTGTAGCTTGCCTTTTTTCCCCTCAATTTTTAACAGCAACAAAAATTCTGGAAGCTTATTTCATGGTTGCTGTGGGTCCATTGAAATTTCCCAGACAAAGAGCAAGTATTAGATAATAAATATTTCTCTCTGTTTTGGAGCTATGAATAATGATTGGCTTTAGTGGAGTTTTCAGAGTTTCCTAGATGAACTAGATCCCAATCAAAAAATCTAATTTTTTCTTGTGTCTAATCAGAGTGTAAAATGGACAGAAACTCCCATCCATAGTTCAAGTGATTTATACTATAAGGGCCTGTTATCTTCAAGCTTTCCAAATCTTACCCCAAGTATGATGGTTCATTTTGCATATTAACTTGACTGGGCTAAGTGGTACCCATATAGCTGGTAAAACATTTCTGGATGTGTCTCTTAGGGGGTTTCTAGAATACATTATTATTTGAATCAGTATCCTGAGTGAAGAAATTCATTCTCACCAATGTATGTAAGCATCATGCAATCCACAGATGGCCAGAAAAGATCAAGCACAAATTTACCATTTCTTCAGCTAAGTTATGAATCTTCTCCCGGCCTTGGATATTAACACTCTTGTTTCTTGGACTTTTGAACTCAGACTAGGAAAACCATCATCCCCTCCATTTGAAGGCCTTTAAACTCAGCCTGAATTACACCACTGTTTTTCCCAGTTTTCCAGCCTACAGACAGTAGATTTTGGAACTTCTTGGCCTGCATTACTGTATGAGCCAATTTTTACATCCTCTATTTGTTCTGATTCTCTAGAGAATGCTGATTAATACACAAACATTTTGTAAATTTGGAGGGTGAAATTTAAATTTCCTCCTTTAATATGTTCTGACATTTTCTGTTAAAGAACATAGACTAATAGTCGAAGGAATATTTCTGAATTTAGAAGGACAAAATGCAATAATGTTTTGAAATTTTTTAATACCTTCATTCATTTTCTCATTAATTTTCTTTATCATGAAGCACTTAAGGCCTAATGTAAGTATGTTACATATTTCAGATAAAAATTATTGTGCATTACCATTTGAAATACTTTATTATAAAATTGTTTTCTGAATTTTTGCTTACATAAATTATCCATAGATATTTTGAAAATACTTATACTTTTGAGTCATTTAATATGACAGAGATAAATGATAAGATAACAAGAATCTGTACATTAGAATTTAATAAAGAGGTTTCCTAAACTCTAAGAACTTTTAAAACCCAATGCCAATTAATATTCCTTAACATAAAAGTGGAAGGCAGGAGCATTTTTTCTTTCCTACATTTTAACATAACTTGAGTCTGAGAGTCAAGAACTCTTCTTTAAAAGTAGTTGCATTAAGACCTCCATCCACAGCATGCCAGCTCTACATGATATAGTTACTTTGTTTATGGTGAAAAAGAAGAGAGGATTTTAGGATTGACAGAGTAGGCTAAAACGTTTATATGCTTTGTTTATTTAACATTTGGGTAGGAATCTATGATCATTGATTTATGGCTTGTTATAATGTTAAAGATAGCTAAATATTGTTGATGGTACTCATTGTAACAATGCTGAGACTGTCTATTCTACAAAGTCTTTATTAAAAATTTATGTTGGAATAATTTTTGCAATTAACTGAAGGTCCTGAGCAAAATTTAGAAGATTATGAGGTCACAGTGCTAGTAAATAATTCTCATTCTAATGGATTTAAATTTACAATTAGGTTAAGTAGACATGTGAACATATCGATGTGTTCCTTAAGTGTTTGATTTGAAATCTTTTTTCAATGCTTACTTTATTCCTCTGTTGACATGAGGATATTTTAAAGACAAGTTAAGAACAGATTGTATATACCTCCAGAGTTTTACTTGATATTGGGAGAATTTGTAGCTATCAAAGCTTAATATATATCAACCAAAAGGACCTGACTGATTTTACAACAGTGTTGTATCAATTTCCTTTGCTATTGCAATAAATTAATACCAACTGAGTAACATAAAACAGCTGAAGTTTATTCTCTTGTAGTTCTTGTGTCTGGAAGTCTAAAATGACCACTGTAGGACAATAAGCAAGTTGTTGGCAAGACTGTGGTTCCTCCAGAGGCTCCAAGGCAGAACTCATATTTTGCTTTTTCCTGCATAGTTGCATTCCTTGGCTCCTGGCTAATTCCTGCCTTCAAAATGAGAGGAGGAACATCACTTTTCTGTGCTCCTATAACATGACTATCTTCTTGCCTATAATCAAATCTCTTTGTTTCCCTCTTATAAAATTACTTGTGATTATATTTAAAGCCTATCTGAGAATAATGTCTACATATCAATATCTGTAACTTACATCTATAATCTTTTTATTTTCAATAAAATTTGCAGGTTGCAGGATTAAGGCCTGAATATTGTTTGGGACCACTCTTCAGTTTACTGTTAATATTAAATTATTATTAGAAAAAGTTAATCTTTCAGACATCACAGTAAAATTATTATTCTGTATAAACTATATTAAAAAAGATCAGGATACTGAATAAAAACTGTATCTTTACACTTTTTCTATATAAGTAAGTAGTAAAAAAAGCTTTCATTATTTAAGACATTATTAAAATAGCCTATGAATACACACAATTTATTGTGTTGATTTTGTTTATTTTAAAGTCTATTTATATTTATAACTTTCTGTTTTACCACTTGCAAGGATAATCACAGCGAAAGAAATGTTTTTTATCCAATTTGCTATGATTTTATGAGATAGCTAAACTAAGAAATGAGACTGCATATTTGTAAAATATCACTCTGTTTAACCATCCTCATTAGTGCTTCAGTCAGTCATATATGCAAGATAGGTTTAGTAATCAAGAATTAAAGTATCAGGCAACCAGGAGCACCATTTTGTGTTTGTGTGAATTAGTCTTAAATAGGATGCTTGAGAACAAGAAATGTCCTAGAGTTTGGGCCACTATAACAACGCCATGGGACAGAGAGGATTAAACAACAGGAATATGTTTTTTAGAATTCTAAGGAGGTTAGAAGACCAGGATCAGAGGACAGTATGGTGTGATAATTGGTGAAGGCCCTTTTCCTGGTTAATAGAAAGCAGACTTCTTTCATCTTCATGAGGACACTAATCCCATGTGAGGACTGCATCCTCATGACTTTATCTAAATCTAATTCTTTCTTGAAGTTCCAGCCTCCAAACACCATCATATTGAGGATTAGCGCTTTGACATTTGGGATTTGGGGGATAGATGTTTATTCCATAACAAGCAGCAGATTTTTACCACCCCAAAACTGTTTGATTTCAGAAAGTGTGTTTTGCCACAGATTACTTAGGATACTTGGCTTCCATTCTTTAATCTGTCAAACATTAGTTTACAATTTGTTCTTTTGTGGACAATAATGTAAGTGTAAGCTTTTTAAAGCTTTTTTGAGAGAAATTAATAAGTCATAATGTACAACCAGAAAAATAGTAACTATTCTTGAACTCATGAGAATTAACATATTCAAATTTTACTTCTCTAAGACACGGAAGAGTATTTTTAATAATTACCAAATTGGAAAATCAAAATAATACACTTCAGTTCATCACAAAAATGTAGTATTAGTCAAGTGGAAAAAGATTAATAAATGCACTTCTGAATGCAATACATAGTAATTTGAGAAAAGAAAATGCTCTCCTATCCATGCAAAGGCTGGATTTAGTTAGTTCTTATTTCTGGTTGTTCTGATATTAGTAGGTTTGTCCTATAATTACAGAATATAACAGGGTGTTTAACTATTATATTTATTAATGATGATTTTTCAAATTGATCTGTTAATTTAACAAAGCATAAATGCCTAGTTCTTAATACCAATCTTTTAGGTAGCTACAGTGGAGTTCTTTACAATATATAAATAACCAGTCAACCTTTGTCAATTAATTTAATTTGCTTAGTGTAATGTAAATGACCTTCGTAAAATATCCTGTAGATTTATCTAATCATATTGCAAATATAAAGCTTAATCAAACTGCATTGCAAAGAAAAATGAGCTTGCTTTTATAGATTTTCACTTGATTAATAAAGGTTAAAAGACACTAAGAAAAGTGCAGAGTAATATTGAAGATCCTTGTTCATTTAGGGTATATAATCTGCTGGTTTGATTCATTCTTTTAGATTAAGGCTATAAATAAATGTATATGTAAATAAGTCACATAATTTTTTAAAATAATTCTGAGACTAGTCAAAATGGTATGTATGCAAATGTGTTTAAGCATGTGTAACATGTATATACACACATATAATGTATATATGTAATGAGCACATAAATCTATATAATTTCAAAAACATATAAACTTAAATAGTTGTTGTTTTGAACAATTTTTCATGAAGGAATTTTATAAGACATAAATGTCTTTTATGGTCTCCTTAGTAATCTAACTCTCCTGGCTCATGCCAGGTATGTACAGGGTGTAGCACGGGCTGAAGTTATCCATCTGTTCATGGAGTCAAGGGTAGTTTGATTCAATCTTTCCACTGAGTATAATGAAGAGTATTGAAAAAGTGAACAAGGCACCATGATGGTATAAGATATTTCACAGAAAGAGAATTGAGTCTGTAATATCTTATTCCTCAATATTTATTTTCAATGTTTGGACATTTTAAGAAAATAAAGAGGTAAAGTCCTATACTAAAGTTTTAGTGTAGATAGACACATGTGTGACCATGATTTATAATCTGGGTATCTGGAGTCCAGAGATACCTGAGGTAAAATTGTTTAATGAGTTTCTGCTGCTACCATGGACTTGATTAAGAAGGCCAACTGTTTCTCACAGTCCAAAATTTTGTAAAAATAGGCAGATGAGGCTCATTGTTGGCCAAGGAATCCAGTGTTAAGATAAGTGCTCAAAGTTTGGCCAATGGTACTGAACTTTGGTGTACCCTTTATCAGAAGTATTCTAGTTAAGGAGTGAGAAGCAGCAGCTCTCCACCATGCTCATCATATGCAATGGCAATGACATTCACAATGGTGTGAATGTGTGAAGTTCTGTTGTCATCTATTCAGTGTTATGAAGGTTCTCCAAAGCTAGACAATGGGACTGAAAGAGAGTGACATCCACCAGTGCCCTGACATGTGTAAGGAATTGAGAATAGGGAAGTGCCTCCTCTTGCATGAAGGATATGATCCAGTTTGACTCCATCCTGTGGCAGAGTTGCCAGTGGCTGTACTGAGCTTGTGTGGTGCTGCCTCCATGAGCTGAGCAATCATGGGCAACAAGGCATGTAGGATCACACGCAGCATCACAAAGAGCTTCTGTTTCCAAGATATCCCAACTGGTAGCAAGGAATTCCTGCTCTAATAGCATGTAGCATGGGTCAAGAGGGCCAATTTCTTTCAGCACAAACTAACAGACAATATATGGCCATCATAGCTGATCCAGACTCTCCAGAGAATATGACAGTAAGTTACTAAAGTTTCTGAAACAAAGATTTCTGGGGGCACTAATGGAGATACCTGTTGTATGGCAATTTAGACAGATTCCAAAAGCTTTTTTGGAAGAAGCTCCATTCCAAATTTAAAATTAATAGTATCAATTGACCTAAGTGAGATTTTTTTTTAAGTGAAGAACTCTTTATACCTTCCTGCAGGGAGAGTATGAACTCTCACTCAAAATTTATTTCAGATGCCAACACAGACAATGCCATAAACATAAACCAACAGGGTATGAATAAGTGATTATATACATACAGAGGCTTTATGAGGATAGTGGGTCAGACTTCTCAAGTTGATCCCAAAAAAGCTTAATAAAAAATAAGAATAGACAGGCTTGAGGTTTTCATTGTGTTAGGGAGATGAGGCAGGTGTGAGACACCTACATGTGGCAGTGGCGTGCATCTCTGAAAGACACCAAATGAAGAAGCACATGGATTCTATTAGCTTTCCAAATGGGAAACAAAAGGGGAGGAGAGAGTTATATTAAAATATATTAATATATTAAATATAAATAAATATATTAAATTAGTCAAATATATTAAAAATGGTATCAAAATTTTATTATATAAGTTCTAAAAAGAGATGAATCTTATAAATGGAGTTTCCAAAGAACAACTGGTCCAAGCAATTACAGTGTTCTAGGGATAGGGCTTTTGAGGGAACTCTAAAACTAGTCTACTTTTTCAAATTGCTCTTGGCTATAGATTTTACAGCTACTGTGTTTAAGAAACTGTTGGAGAGGGAAGCTTGCTTAGGAGTGTGGATAGAAGTAAGGGAATATTATACATTACAAGCTTCCCTGTTCTTATTGATATTTAATCGTTTTTCTTTAAAAAATAGTCCTTGAGTGGTAGCAAACATTTGTTTTATTTCTAGAGGTCTGAAAAATGGATTTTTGACAATTTTTGTCAAAGTCCTCATTGCTTTTGAATTTTTGGAGGTAATTACTCTATCATTCTGAAAATGTTCTCTCAATCTTCTTTGACATAGAAATCCAGGACCTAGGTGCTCGGGTCAGTCTGCTGAACTTCAAAATATCTAAAGGTTACTTTAGAAGTTAATTTTGAAACCAAATATGTTTAGAAATCTTAAAAGACAATAGTATATATTATCAGATCTTTTATATGACTTATGCTTTATTAAGGATAAGATGTATAATTAAAAAGCAAGCAATTCAGATTTTTTATGTACTTTTTTAGTTGTAAATAGACACAATACCTTTATTTTGTTTTATTTGTTTTTTATGTGATGCTGAGGATTGAACCAGTGTCTCACACGTGCAAGGTAAGTGCTCTGCCACTAAGCTACAACCCCAGCCCACAATTCAGATTTTTAATAAAAATACAGAAATAATAATTCTTTTTATTCATTAATTACCTAAACTAAATTCATCTGACTCTCCAAAATTATTTGTCCTTGAAGATATACTAGAAAGACAATATAATTTTTAGTACTTTATATAATTGTACTCGTGCACATGTGAGAAATTCTATAGGATTATAAATTTCCAAAAAAAGCAGTTTTCTTCAAAGAAGCAATACATGAAATAAACTGATTTCATTAGGAATTTTTTTTTATTTCCTCACAAGATATTTATATGACTTTAATAGCCAACTTCATTTTTAGGGCAGAAGCAAATTCAATATGAAAACATAGAAATGCACAATCTTGCGTGCTACTGGATATTCCTTACCTTGTTACTCACTGTTATTAACAGAAAGTGATATAATCATTTGTGTTTTGACTTTTTTCCTTTTCAGCTTAAGCTTTATCCACACACAGAAGGGGTGATTCACAAATTGTATGCCTCCTGGGTACTGAGGTGCAGGCCTGTAATCCCAGTGTCTCAGAAGGCTGAGGCAGGAAGATCCTGAGTTCAAAGCCAGCCTCAGCAGTTTAGGGAGACCTTGTCTCTAGATGAAATATAAAAAATAAAGGCTGGAGAGTCAGTAGTTGAGCACTTCTGGGTTCAGTCCTTAGTACTAAAAAAAAATAAAATAAAAAATATAAAGCTCTTCTACACAGTAATGCCTTATTGCCTTTTAACTCCTTGGAGGTCGCTGGCTTTTTTTCAAGCAGTCCTTCAACTATGGGTAGCATGGCTTCAATGCATTCAACGTCTGTGACTTGCTGACTCTGGATCCCACACTTTTATGGGTGTTTAGAGTAATATTAACCTTCCTATAAACCCTAAGGTCTTAATTTTAGGCTCAAAGTTATGGCTGAGCTGGCATTTGCAGAAAGTACTTGAGAGGATTTCTGGGATGAAGGAAGCAAAAGGAGCAGGAATTCTATCACAACACCCCATAGCAGAGATCCAAGCCCTCTCCTTTTCTGTAGTTACACCAGACCCATAAAATGTCAATTTATGACACAGACATATGGGCTTGTTAATAAACTTGACTCTTCTCTGGGCAAGGGTGATAATAGCTCTTTTCACAGTTAGTTTTGGCAACATGATTTGGAGGCATTATCTCTGGTTAATTTTTCTAAAGCACCAAATGAATTGTTATAGGCATGACTGAGCAAGTTAACTGCTGTGGTGGCCCAGGATCAAGGACTCTCAGAGAAAACCAATTGTCACTAGAGTAATCTGAATGACATCGTGAAGCATTGCATCATGCTGGGTTTATTTCAATGTTGAGTTGGTGAAAATTGGTGTTTATAGGCAAAGCTACTCTTTTTATCTTATTTGGCACATTTTGATGAATGGGAAAAAGAGGTTGTATGTTTTATTAATTCTCAACACTAATAATGTTTTCATAATTAATTTGCAGTAGTCCATATTCATAAAGCAAAACTCTGAACATTTTCTTAATTTGAATACTTTCTTTTATGGAATAGAGACTAAGTTTTTTAAGCCTGTCTGACTCTGAGCACATAAGGGAATTCAATAAATAGTTCTATCTGACTACCATTATAATAATTAGGAAAGTTTGAGCCCTCATATAATCATAGCAAATATTTCCAGGCAGGAAAATAGAAATTAATTAACCAAGCTCTATTTCTTACATAATAAAACTGATAACAAACATTTTCTAAAACATTGTTAATAAACATCAGAACTGGTATTCAAACAGAAAAGAAGAGTTTGAATGCTCTAAATACAAAGTAATGATCAAGAGATGGAAATGCTAAATAAACTGTTTTGATCAACATACATCATATACAGGCAACATTGAAATATTATACTGCAACTTATAAACACCCATAATTATTAAATATTAATAAAAATTAAAAATTCTAAGGCAGATGTAAATATTAGCTTCTCCTGATCTTTACACTGTATACATGCAATATATTA
The DNA here is from genome assembly GCA_004024805.1 of Geosciurus inauris. Lineage (NCBI taxonomy): Eukaryota > Metazoa > Chordata > Mammalia > Rodentia > Sciuridae > Geosciurus > Geosciurus inauris. The sequence continues at coordinate 110,068 of PVHX01004771.1, read as the reverse complement.
TCACCTTATAATCCATAAATATGCACAATTAAAATAATATATTGTATTAAAACCTGGGAATCAAGTTGTGTTCTAGTGCTTGATTGAATTCTGGACTTTCAGTCCTCTCTGCATCCAAGTTTATGTAATATTGTTCCTGTATTGGTTAGTTTGTTTCTTTAGCTGTGTTTTGAGAATAGATACATAAGTGTATACTGCACACATGTATTTGTGGTTTCTCATTTTGCATTTCTTTTGTAGCCTATGAATGTTCAAATCTTTACCTGTCACTACTCATTTCGTAGCAAAGTATGACATCCTAGCATATAGCTTTGTCAACAAATGTTAATTATCTTTATAAATAAAGTTCAGTTATTGTGTTTGATTATGATATTTATAGGAAAAAGAACGTTTCATGAATAATATATATTCTTTTTTTAAGAATTTATTTTCACAACATCTTTTATTCTATTTATTTTTATGTGGTGCTGGGGATCAGATCTAGTCACACAAGTGCTAGACAAGCACTCTACTACTGATCTACAGCCCCAGCCCAATATGTATTCTTTTTGAAGCTCCCTGCCCCATTAACATATGTTTAAGACACAGTCTCCCTTGGAAACTTCTGGAGAGAGAAAAGAGAACTTTCTCCATGACAGATGCCGTTGGTGACCTTCCCTTGACTTCTCAAATTTCTCTGCGTGCATGCACACCATGGATTTTGTACAATAAGAAATGTCTGTCAACTCTGGCCATAATAGCAAGTTTCATGTGAAAGAATGACAAAGTCACTCAGTAATTGAAGCCTGTTTGAACAAGTCTGTAACAATGAAAAGAGGGAGTTGGTGGATAAATACTCTGACTTCCTTTATACCTGCAGGTAGGTTCAGGCCTGCACCTAGAAAGCCTCAGTAAAGGTGAGTTCCCATTACCCATACTGATCACTTGCTTTTGAACACACATTCTATTGTCTTCCTTTCTTTCTTGGTCTCATTTTTCCTACTCTCCTATCAATTCTTTCTAGGATCACACTCAAAATGAACCAGGTCTATAACTTGTATCATCTCACAAACAATATTCTCCTGTGAAAAATTAGAATGTAAAGGTGTTCATAAGATGGAATAAAACAACAAATAAATCTTTTTTTCCTATTCAGGTCATGAGCCAGTGATAACATAAGAAAAAGCAGTTGGGAAATAGCCAAGATATATCATTATTATCAAAACTGGTGATAATGCAGAATATATATATATATCTAGGGGCAAGAAATACCTTCCTATTACCTAGCCCACCTTATTGGGCATAACTTGGCCACCACATTCTACAGCTCTCATCCTTGCAAAGTTGACCTCTGACCAAGACAATTGATAGAAGCTAAAACTATCCCATGAGGAAGGGAAAGGGGTTGAGCTGGCCATGCTCAGTTCACTATTTTTAGCTTTTTTTCTTGTTTATATTATTTTTTCAATGCTGGGGTCAGTTTAGTATTTATAAATTTGCCATTGAGAATTCACTGCCCTCTTTTATGGGTAGGACTGAGTGAAGAAAAAGAGAACGAGGCCCAAGGTGATGTCACTGGAACTTCTGCTGCATAGAATGAAGAAAATAAAGCAAAACAAGAATGGAAAGAAACCTTTCTTTTGCCCTACAGAATTGACCAGTCTGGGTCCATGATGGATACTTCTGTACTTATAGTTAGGCCCAGGGAAAATGTTGCCTTAGTCTTTTATTTTTCTTGTTTTCTAGGTTATGGGTGCTTTTCCACTGGGCTTAGCCACAAAACAAAGCAAGTTCTTCATTTAACCTTTTACTATACTTGAATCCCATATTTCCTCCAAATATAGTTGTCACTTGGTATCTGGGAGGAAATTGGATCCAGGAGCCCTCATATATACCGTATCTATTGATGCTCAAGTCTCTTATATAAAATATGTAGTGTCTGCACATACCTACATATGTCCTCCCAAATACTTTGTTTCTAGATTACTTATAATACCTGATACAATGTAAGTGGTATGTAAATAATTGTCATACTTTCTGAGGAATAATGACGAGGAAAAAAGTGTGTACATTCAGCACAAATGCAAACTTTTTTTTTCTGAGTATTTTTAATTTGCTGTTGGTCGAATCAGTGGATATAAAACCTGTGTAGTTATGGATGGAATGCTGTAAATTTATACAAAGTTCACTTGTTTATTCATATTTTGTCATAATATGACCATGAAATAAACTGCAACTAAACATTTTGTTAAAATTTTCTTTGAAGTCTTTATAAACAAAGATTTTATTTTTCTAAATGGCTATTTAGCCAGGTTTCCATATCATAAGATTTTTGGATCTTAATTTCTTCATATATATTATTAGATCTAACAATTTATGATTCTATTACAGTATTTTCAGTTATTTTGATCATTTACCAAGTTAGTTACCTACCTGTATGATTACACTTGTTCTTGTTCTCATCAATAGACTTGACTTTTCAGAGCAATTTTGGGTTTAGAACAAAATTGAGAGTGATTTGCTTCTCTTCACACAACTTCCTTCATTATAATTTTACAATGGATGAATCCAAGTTGTCCCATCATTATCACTCAAATTTCATAGTTTACATTATGGGTTTATTTTTGGTATTGTATAGTGTATGGGCTTGTACAAATGATAATGAATGATGTATACAGGACCATCATGAAGTAATTCCTCCTTATCTGCAGTTTCAATTTCCAGGTTTCATTTACACATGGTCAATGTTAGTTGAAAATACAGTGCAGTACAGTAAGATATTGATAAGGAGAGATAAAGAGGAGAGAAACCATATAAAAATAACATTTTTTACAATGTAGTATTTAATTATGCCCTTTTGTTGTTAATCTCTTACTCTTCCTAGATTATAAATTAGATTTTATAATAGATATATATGTACCGAGGAAACACATAGCGTGCATGTATACGTATGTATATTACATATACCTTTATTACAATCTTTATGCATTATACATTATGTTATATATTATTCAAATATTACATATGTTTATCTATTATATACTTAAATATATTATATTTATATATACTTGTAGATGTTATCTACAATTATTTATTCATTTATGTATATAGTAGCACTGTCTACAGTTTCAGGCATTCACTGGGGGTCTTGTAATGTATTTCCCTTGAATCATGTTCACACTGGACTAATGTAATATCATACAGAGTGTTTTGTCTACTCTAAAAATCCTCTGTGCTCTGTCTAGTCATCCCTCCCTTTTTCCCCATGAACTGTTAAAAGCATCAGTCATTTTTCTGTCTCTATACTTTTGTAGGATTGGAATCCTATAATTTGTAGTATTTCAGATTGTCTTCTTTCATTAAGTAGTATGCATTTAAGTTTCTTCCAGGCATTGTCATTATTTAATAGTTCATTTTTTAGCAATGAATAATGTCCAACTGGTTTGATTTACCACAGTTTATGAATCCATTTATTCATTGAAGAATATCTTGGTTGTTTCCAGGTTCTGGCTGTAAAGAACACAGCTGCTTTAAACATCTATGTGAATGATTTTATGTGAACATATTTTCAACTCTTTTAGGGAAATGCCAAGGAGTGTAATTGCTGGATTGTATGGTAAGAGTATGTTTAATTTTTAAAGAAACCACCAAATTATCTTTCAAAAGACTGCAGAAGGTTGTATTCTCACCAGAAACAAATGAAGTTTCTATTGTTCCATGTTCTTGCCAGCACTGGGTAGTGTTAGTGTTCTGGATTTTAGGAGTGTCATGGCATTTCATTGTTAAATCCAGCTCCCAGAGACCTGTGATCTGAACATCTTTTCATATTCTTATTTGCCAACTTGATAACATTTGTTAGGAACTTTTGAATCTATGTTTATTAGAGATATTGGTCTGTAGTTTTCTCTATGTCTTTTCCTGGTTCTTGTATTAGATGATCCTGCTCTCATAGAGTGAAAATATATTCAAGCCTTCACTTCCATATTCTGAGAGAGATTGTAGAGAATGGGGAAAATTCATTCCTTAAAGGATAAAATTTACCAGTGAACTCATCTAGGTATGGCACATTTAGTTTTGTAAACTGATTATTTTTCTTCAATTTCTTTAGTAATACAAGTTTGTTCTGATAGCCTTTTCTTATTGTAGATGTTTTGTCAGATTATGTCTTTAAAGGAATTGGTCCATTTTGTTTAGTTTATCAAATTCGTAGGTAATTATTTGTATCATTCCTTTATTATATTTTAATATCCACAGGGTTGTAATGATGTCTCCTCCTTTCTGATGTTAGTAATTTGAATCTTTTCTTCTTGTTTTTTACTTTTAATTAGCCTGACAGTAGTTATCAATTTATTTTTTTTTTTGGAAGAACCAGCCTGTGTGTTGCAGAGATATTCATTAAATTAAGGCCATTTATTTTACTTTTGCTAACTTATCAGCTTTCTTGTTTTTCCTTCAAATTCTTTCTAAAAATCCTACCATTATTCACTACATACTAATCTAGCTGTGTATAGTTAAAAAAGAACTCACCTACTTAAGGATCCTTCTTAAATATTTTCTGATAAAAAAGATTTACCTTTGTCACACAAAATATTAGAACTTTATTAAATGAAACTGGTATTGTTTTGGAAAGAATAAAACCATATATTAGATTCAAAGATGGGAAACAAACTTGAAGTGAAAGATGAAAAACAATAAGTGAAATAAAAACAGTCCTGTTAGTAAGGGTGAGTGATTGTTATAGTTAATATCAAAAATATCCCACAAAGGCTCATGTGTTGGAGATTTGTTCCCCATTAGTGGCACCATTGGGAGGCAATAAAAACTTCAGGAGGTGGGATCTAATTGGATGAAGTTGATCACTGAGGTGTATCCTGAAAGAGTATGTCTTGTCTCCAGCACTTTGCTACTCTTTCTTGCTTTCTCTCTTTCTGGCCATCAGCAAGTATGCAGCTTGTCTCTGCCACACTTTTTCACCATAATGTACTGCTGCACCTCAGGCCCAGAAACAATGGAGTCAATTGAACATGGATGGAAACCTCCAAACTGTTGAGTCAAAACGAGTCTTTTCTCCTCTAAGTTGATTTTCTCAGGTGCTTTGTCACAGTGGTAGAAAGCTGGAATATGTAGTGATAGAAAAGTACAAAGTTAACAGAAAACCTTGTTTCTCCCTGGCCATGCTTCAATCCTGAAATATATTATATAGATTCCTTGTTTTAGTGGTTAGTATATTTTTGCCAGTGCTTTGCTGTAGTAATTTAGTCATGCGGATATACCCTCAGTTCATAACAGCTTTCAATCCATAAGTGAACTCTACTTTTTCCTAATCCTGTCTTGGAAACAGAAACCAAAGCAAAACTCACCTTAATTATCTTGGCTTCTCCTCCAGAATCTTCCAGTGGGAACCAAACTTGGAAGAAATAGTAGCCTCTTCTATCTATCTTGAATAGCATTTTTCGAAAGTCCTTTGGGATACTCTATCTTGGTACATTGAGTAAATAATCATGGTTTATCTGGTGGAGTTTGACTAATTAGGTTTTGTACTTTATTATGTACCATACTGGATTCATTGTATAGGAGGGACAAAGACAAAGAACACTGGTGTTTATTTCAATTTGAATATAATGCAGTGTGATCTAAGCAGAGTTTTTGTATTTTTTAAAAATATTTTTATTAGTTGTAGATGGACCTTTATTTTATGTATTTATATGTGGTGCTGAGAATTGAACCCAGTGCCTCACACATGCTAGTCAAGCACTCCACCACTGAGCCACAACTCCAGCCCGGGGTATTTATACTTTAAAAGGTGACCTCTGTAGCACTTTTAAGAGTCTACAAGTGTAAATAATTTCCTAAAAATTCATTGAACAAATATTTGCATGTGGTTCCTTGGGAAAATTTGTTTGTATTTTATTGTTATTTATTCCTTTATGCTACTGAGTTTTGACTAATTTTGTTTTTGCAAAAAATACATACAATTTTAAAAAGTCTTTTTTATCACATAAATTCTTTTCTATTTCCAATTAAATTGTGTTAATGATAAAATTTCACATTTAAAGTATGACCAACAATGTATGAAAGTGCAAAAACAAATATCTGTTATTATTTAATATAATATCATTATGAATATCCTCTTAGAAAGCAAAATTAAACATGTGCATTTGAACTGCACTTGAGGAACAAAAAGTTAGATCTAAAGTTTTGTCCTCAATAAAATTGCTTTGATCTTTCTATAATTGGTTTTATTCATTTTTACACAAAATATAATAGATTATAGTAATCATCTAAAAAATCCAAAATGTAATCCCAGACCAGAAAATGTGTATTCATATTTGTATATCTCTATATCAATCCCTATATCACCATGCATATGCATATCCATATTTGTGTCTACATAATTGTATGAATTTATTGAAGTAGACCTACTGATTATAATATAAAATTGCAACACTACCATATGGGTCTAAATTAAAATAAGTCTATGATATGTGGTTAATATTATTATAAACTGACTTGGTAGCCAAAATAACCATGAAATGAAACTGAAACCCACTATATTCTGGATGACATTGGATGACTTACTTAATCATTGTGTGACTTGATACTATCTTCTGAAGTCCCAGATGATACCAGCTGATTCATACAATTTTTGTAAGGAATAAAGAAATTCAGGGCAAAATGTTTTGTAAATACTGTCACATACTCTGTTCTCTCGATACAATGATGAATAAATAAAATCCTGAAGGTGTGTGTGCATGTTTATGTGTGCATGTGTGTCTGTATGTGTGTGCTCACACCTTCGTTATGGGTTATGGTGGAAAGTGATTTACATAACTCAGGACTCATTAAAGAGGTTTTCAAAGATGCTTAACAGCAGAAAATCCACATATTTTTCTTGTAAAATAGTCAGTCCAAAATAAAATTATTTTGTTTCTTTATAATTGATTGTTAATATTCTGCTTTTAGCAGAAAATGAATGCTCTTTTTTTGTGAAGATACTTTTAAAAAATATTTTACTATATAAAATGTGAGTGAACATGCCATATTGCATTTTCCCAAATGGCAAATGAGGCACAGAATAACACTTCCCTGATGTTCTTAAGAACTTCAATACCATGTGTTTTTTTGAGAATTAAAGTTTCTTTCCACATCTATGATACTGTTCATAAGTATACCAATAGTAGTTAGTAATAAAGAACATTTTGATAACCTGTTCTACCATGAGCCTTGGCTCAAAGTGCTCACCTTTTTCTTCTTATCTGGTTTCAGCACTAGATCATGCACTCCTTCATTATTATGCACAAGCTCTGGGCCAGGGATAGATTTTGGGTGCTGATATGCAAAATCCACAGAAGAGTGATAGTGTTTTATCATCCTGCCATCAGATACAAAGCCAGCTCTACTTAGTCATGTGGTCATACAGAAAAGAATATGTAGATGCATGACAAATACAATATAAAGCTCCATTACGGATTGGAAATAAATGCTTCATTACAGTTCTCTTTTACATCACCCATTTCACTGCTGCTGTTGCCATGGTGTGTTAAGATGCCTATTCATGATGAATGAGAAAGAAGTTTTAAAGAGAAAATTCCTTTAAAATCTGCTTCTAAGTAAACCAATTTTCATTTCTGAAATGTATGCTCAGAGCCACAAATCCATCAGCTACAGCTGAACACTCAAAAAGACCTGAGGTGGGTACCAGAAGCAGCGGTGGACCCCCCATTCCACGTCCTGTGCCTGAAGTCCAGATGCCAGCAGCTTTTCTCCATGGCCGACAATAGGTGGAGGACCTGGATATCTGAAGATCAGCCCCTGTGCTTACTTAGCTTCTAGGGAGCCTCTCATCAGAGGAGGGGATGGCAGCGGTGACCCTGACAGCTTCTCATCTTGAGCTTGCCACACTGCCTGCGGTAAATGCCCTTTTATGTGTTGAAAAACAGCATAACAAAGACCCTCTTGTGTATATGTACAAACAATAAACTTATCTTCTCATAGATTAAAAATAATAAGTTATAGATTTATTAAGAAGTTTCAACATTTGTAGAATTATTAAAATAAGGTTACAGATGACTATATTCAAGCCATTATTTTTCTCTTACAGTTAAGAACACTATAAATTAGTACAGTCAAATGGAAAACAATATAAATATAAAAGTGAACAGTTCAGAATAATAAGGATGAAGGGATAACACTTGAAAACCAGGGTCCCATGAGCCTCTGCTACTGGCTTGGTCATTCTGAGAGAATAGATTTCAACTACAGAAAACCATCTTTGAAAGTATTATTCCACATTCTAGAAACGGTTTCTTTATTTCCATTTATTATTTCACAATCACTTAGGATTTATCATTCCCTTAATTGGTCTAATTATTTACTATCTTTAACATAGCATTGTTTCAACAGGAATGCAGAGATATGCAGCAAATGCTGGAGAAATCCTTCCTTATACCCTTTCAGACATGTCTTAAATTTCTGTGGTTTATAGATCTGAAATAGTTTACTTAGCCTACTTTTTTCTATGCTATGCTTCAGAGAACAATAGATTTGATGTACCTTCTAAAGAGAAATAAAAAATGAGATTTGATATCTAAGTATTCTATGTTACTCTGTGGTTTCCATAGAGATGATTCTTCCTGGATACTTTAGTTTAAAGCCTTAGGTAAGAAAATGTGGGGCAGACAATATTTTAAAGATTAATCAGAACAGATATTTCTTTTGTTATTGTGCTTGTGAGGAAGGGAATATGGAATATGAATTTGATGGGCCATGTAAGACCTTAAATTCCAATAAGTAAAATCATCCTTGTTTTTAGTATAAACAACAAGAGACAAAAATCCCTGTAGTTGGTTCACTCCTACTGAATCTCATTGTCTATGTTCTTTTCTCTGCCCCCACCTCTCTCTCTCTGTCAACATTTTTTTTCCCCAAATACTCTCTCAAAATTTAGATGGAAATCCTTTTTAAATTATTACTATAAAATTCCTGTTAATGGAATACAGAAAGAAGGGATACATTTTTTATGTTCATATGAACTTCTAAAGTAACTCACATGAATTGGCTCATTCTGTGACTTTATATGTAGTAACTGTGAATCCTGTACTTTTCACAAATCAGACTATGATAAGAAAACAACACTAATATTTTTATATACCATATCCAAGAGAATTCACAAAAGTGTCATATCATATTTTTTCCCACTGGGGATCACTTATCAAATATGTTTGTGAATATGTCTTCACTATATATATAGTTCTTATGTGTTAAGGAGGTAAGTTTTATGCTAAAACCTTTTGTTGAAATTGATATCATTGTACTTACATTTCATGCACTGTTTCTTAACATGTCCTTTTTGCACTAAATTTCTAGATTAAGATGATGGATTAACATTCATTTCATTAGCATAGTCTGTCTTTCTCATTCTGCTTTACTGTTTATTTCATCTGCTGTGTGCCCTACTATCCCATTACTAATTAAATAACAAATCTCACCCAGTTAGTTTGCTTATTTAATTTTATTTTAATCAGTCTTGTTCTTAATTAAAGTCACTTGTCTTATGAATTTGGAAAGTTGAATACAAGCTCAATTATAGATGTCTTTAGTCAGAATCACTAAGGTGATTAATACTAATTTTGCCAAGATAGAGAATTGTAACAAGGAAGGAGGACACTTAATGTTTCAAGAAATCATTAGCACATACCAATGCTTCTAAAAGGCACCTGGGAATCTACGTTTTGTTGTCACCATGATTGATTACATCAAGACCTGGCTTTTAACTTAAGCATGCAGTAGACAGAACTATACCACATATATATCTATGAGAATATTAATTAAATTTCTTCATAAGAGAAAAGAAAAGACATGACCAAGTATCATAAGACTCCAATGTGTCCTCCCTGATCTTTGGCTCTATGTGTATTTATGTGTGCATGTGTGTGTGTGCACACAAACATACATGCACTGGTGTATATTTACGTCTGCATCCATATTATATTTATCTAACATAAAATATCTCTATTTTATACTTATGTATTTATTGACAAAAAATATATATCCATGTATGAATACCAGAAAAAAAACAAAATTTATCCTTCAAAACACAAATTTCCACACTGAAACACATATTCACATGATTCAAGTGAGAGAAAAATAATGCTTCGTATTGTGGTTTTGCACTTTTCAATTATGCAAGGTGTCATTGTGTTTAACCTGGAACTAAGTTTCCTACAGTCCTTTTCTCTGTGGTTCTGAGTTAGAACTGGCCAAAGAGACACATCACAAGATTTGGAAATTGGAGGGAAAGCACCTGCCGTTGCTTTCTGAAGGTTTTGTGAGTACACAATGTGTTTTATTATATGTCCTTGTTGCCCTCCTCCATTGCCTCATTAATTGCGAAGCTCTTCTCTGTATTTCCTGCTGACCACTGACACCAGGGCCCCCAAGAACCACAGAAGCAGAAACTCACCAGCTTTCCTCTGTGGTCACACTGGGCATGTAGGTTGGCCTGAAAGTTCTGAATTGCCTGGAGATACAGGTGTTTCAGGAAACTTAATTTCTAACATCTCCCTGACCCTGTATGTCCTCTTTCCACCCCTTCCCTTCTCATCAAATATATGCAATTCAACCTCTCAAAACTCCCTTGTTTGGTTATACACAAAGGTTCTGCTTTATGGATATAGGAAATGAAGGTGAGAACCAGCATCTCATAGGCCTATAATGAAATCTTTTCTTTTGCTTTCCATCTGGATGGTTTAAAGTCTCACATAGCATAGAACTGGAAGAAAGCTGTAGATAATACAGTATTACACTCATTGCTTTTATGCTAAGTTGACTTAGAAGCCAAGTAAATCATTCCATCTTCTAGATTAAAAAAAATCAGAATTTGAAGCAAGAATTACCACACAACAACCATAACAATGTGATAAAAGAAACCATGCTCTTTTCAGGAAAAAGCAATACTAGAACTCATTGATTTTGTCATTGAGTATATACATAAAACAGTGTCTTCATAATTACAACAAACAAGGGGGAAATGGTTCACTTTATAAAAGGGAGAGCTATATGTAATTGGTTTCATGGGACAAAATTCGTAAAGCTTATATGTGGGTTGGACTAAAATTCTGGAAAAATCATAAGAAATTACATATTTTGAAAATTAAGTTTGTTTTAAAGTCAGGTAGATTTGTTCAAATTTTTTATATTGTTTATGATTTCTAAAGGAATATAATCTTAATCTATGTTAATGGGATAATTCCTTAGTGACTCCTACCATAACTCCACAGAGATTTTGATTTATAAGATCATATTTTTCTTCTAAGATGAACTTATAATAGATTAAATTTCCACTTTTGTGAGAACATTGATGAAAATTCAAGCTTTAATTGTTATTCATAAAGAGCATTCTATATTTTGTGTTTAGATAATATTTTTTATTCAACTTCTAATTGGGTCATAGGTAGCATTAAAATAATTCTGCCATGGTGTGGTGTGTGTGTGGAGGGGTATTCTTTGTTATTTTCCTCTGATGAATTTTGTTTCTATTTCCTCTGTCCTTCAGAGAAATAATGACCACCTCGGAAGCTGGTCAAAGGTTTTATTTATTAAGAGATTTTTCATGAGCAAAATAAAGGTGATCAAATCTTACTGTCACCTGGTGGTTTGCCCTAATTCCCGGTGAGACATTATAATAAGCAGAAAAGTAATGTTGTAGGAGCAGACTGAGATTCCCCACAAACCTCAGGTTCATTAACACCATAAAAGTCTCTTTCCTATAAAATAGATTTGGAATACAAGTTTAAACCTACTATAAAGGCATTTTTGGTAGGCTATGTATCATATGTGAAATCTATTTTATTTCAAAATAAAATAGCAGCTGCTATTCAGTCACCAGCTGTGGACTGAGAACTGGAAGACAACTTTAGTTGCATTCTAAGGCAGTCATCTCTGAATTTGCAGAACCAACATCCCCTGGGGTCTTGTTAGAATTCCTGATTCTTAGCCACATGGATCCGTTGAACTAGACTTTGCATGAATGGTGTCCAGTTATCTGTGTTTTAACAAGCCCTCTATCACCCTTGCTGACATTTCAGAACCACTCTTCAAGGGGAAGAGACTTGAATAAACCTTAAGATATTTGCAGAAAATGTGTGCATCTGTGTGAAGGTTGAAATTGATTGATGTTTTTCATTGTTGCCACATAATGTCCCTGTTTTCCCTTACTAAGGTATTGTCAGAACACAGCATTGGCCTCAGAGTGAATTTGTCAAAATGGCCCTGGAGAATGGAGGCAGGGAATTCTTGGCTTTTGAATGAATTGATTAAGTTGTACAAGTTTGTAAATGTATATTCTGTTAAAATTTACATTTATTCTAGAAAGTTCAGTGTTTTATGCATCTTTATGCTAGCTTTATCTAAATAAATATTTATTGCATAAATGAATAATATTAACTGCTTTATTTTCTTTTTTCTTTTTTTGTTCTCTTTAGTTATATATGACAGTAAAATGTATTTTGACATATCATACATATAAGGATTATAACTTCCAACTGCTTTATTTTAAAAATAGACTTTACTTGATATTGTCTCATATAGTTCTTCACAATTTGACTGCACATTTAAACACTTGGGAAAATCTATAAAAACTAGCAATGCCTCATCACATTCCAGATCAACAACTTTAAAATTAATTTGAAGTCTTCATACTGTCTCATCCATAAAAACAATATAACAATTTAGGGATATTTTATGCTTTGGAACCTAATTGTACTGAGGAACACTGAGCTTTGTGTTTTATGCTGCATTCATAGAAGTCTGAAAAGGATTAGAAAGCTGAACTGTGTAAAAATAATATGTTTACAAAATGTGCTTCTTATGATATTTATATTCAGACTAGGATATGGGGTTAGTACTTTTACTGATAATAACTTGTGCCTTAGAAAGCACATTAATATGCTGAATTGGCTTTCTCACTGAAAAAAGGGCAGCTTACCCTAACATAATTTTCTAACACATACATTTATGATGAGGATCTGTCTCAAGGCATATCTTTTAAACTCAATCATCAATTAGGTTTCTGAAGCCTAAACCATGTGTGCTCACTGCTTGTCTCCTTCCTCCCTTCTTTCTTTTTCTTTCTTCTGTGGAAATAAAGTATTTAGACTTTCATTTTCACATTCTTCTTATTTTGTTTCTATTCTTTCTGACACAATTGAGGTATTCATCATCTTTGGTCTGAAATTTGGTGTTGGCTATTTAGGATTCTTATTATTTATTTATTTTCTTAGAATAATTGTAAAAGCTTTAAAATTCTGAAAGGTGAAAGATGATTCTACACTCAAAGCAACATTTCTAAAATTATATTATTTTCAAAATTGGACAACTCTCTTAGTATTAACATAAGCTATCATAAACTGTTGTGACAGATTTTATAAGCTTCTGTTGCTTTCCTTTTGCTTACTCAGGAATCAGGTGCATCTGGCAACTCATTTAAATCAATGATATTTTGCATTAACTTCCAATTATTTCAGTCATGATGGATGGAGTTTTTCACACTTGTGAGCCTTCAAAAATATCTGAAACTGATATTTTTGCTTTCCTCACTTAAAGTTGACAAAAAGCTCTTCTAAGAAAATGACCACCTGTGTCCAGTTAACTACTCCTGATTACCCTAGGTATCCTAGTGGGACAGTGGAATTGTGTTCATATTCCATGTGCTTCTTATTGATCACAATGCAATTCAACTATTTGACTCTATTTTGTATAAATATAACCCTTATTGTTGATATTTTATAAAACAGAAGACCAACTATTATGGTTTAGATATGAGGTGTCCCCCAAAAGCTCATATGTGAGGCATCTCAAGAAAGTTTAGAGGTGCAATAATTGGGTTATGTGAGCCTTAACCTAACCAATACATTAATCCACTGCTATAGATTAACTGAATGGTAACTGGAGTCATGTAGGGTGTGGCTGGAGGAGGTGGGTCCCTGCGTATGTGCCTTTGGGGTTTATATTTTGTCTCTGCTGAGCAGAGCTTTCTCTTAGAAAGAGAAATATTACAGTAATTATTTGAAAAATTTTCATAGAAAATTGAAGTTATAGCAAGTAAGATTTGACATGATATGATTGAGTTGAACATAGTTTTAAAAATAAACAGTGGAAACTTAAAATATTTATACATATTTCAAAGTATCATTAAAATATCTTATGTTATCTCTGAATATCCAAGGTGAAGAATATGATTTAAATAATATTTTTAAAGATAATATTATTAAACTCAGAAATTATAAGTGATTTTTAGAGATCACATCATTATTAAAATATAAAACTGATCTATTATTCAGGCATGTATTTTTATTTTTCTTGCTATCTACATTATGAGAAATATTTTTCCCACGATAAAAAAATTAATTTGACAGTTTTGATAGTGAACATGAATAAGGAAATTATATGCTCAAAATTGAAGTTTTAAAGTTTTTTTAGATATATTCAAGTAAAATAATTAGGAAAAAGTAAGTATTCATTTGTAAAGTTGCAAAAATTTTGATGAGTTAGAGTAAGATTTATATGATCTTTTCTTCTTAAATCTTTCCTTTAAGATTTCCTCAAATCATCTTTATACCCAACTTTGCAATCTAATTTTTATCAGATTTTCACAGCTAAGCAAAAAAGCATTCTTCTAGGCAAGGTCAAGATGTTAAATCTTTATTTGCAAATAATTCATTCTCTTGAGAAGATGAATAGCATTTGTTTTTCTCCTCTCTCATCATTATAGTTATCATTATTCCACACTTCATGCTTTTAGAAATTTCTCTACTACAAATTTCTTATATTAAGAAACCTGACAGCATGAAACTAACAGAGAAAAGAAATTTCATTTTATTTATCATTATCAACATTTTGTTTGTCAGTGAAAGCATGAATTGAAAAAAAAGACTGTATCTTCTATTCTTTTAATTCCCATAGTTATTTCCATAGACCTGCAGTTATTATCATTTTTCTATCCTTACTCCCTTAATCTACAATTTTGTGCATTTCTCTGATGCAATAAGAGATCTTATTATTTTTATTCCAGGAGTTTAACAGTTATGTATTAATACAAATCCTCTTTTTTTTCTGATAGTATTTAAATATTAGACATAAACACCTCCAGTTCTTTTCCCAATGCATTTTGTAGGAACCACATTGCAGAAAAAGCTTGTCTACACTTTTTGAAAATTTACCTGACAGATTCTTAAAGCTCTGCTTTAAAAAGCACTTGGGCGCATAACACTACGCGGCAAACTTTTTTCCAAATTTTTATTATTAAATGAAAAATGAAAAGAGTAAAATCTATTTAGCCGGCGTGGTGGCACACGTCTATAATCCCAGACTTTGGGAGGCTGAGACAGGAGAATCGCGAGTTCAAAGCCAGCTTCAGCAAAGGCGAAGCACTAAGCAGCTCAGTGAGATCCTGTCTCTACATAAAACACAAAATAGGTGGGGATGTGGCTCAGTGGTCGAGTGCCCCTGAGTTCAATCCCCAGTACCAAAAAAAAAAAAAAAGAGTAAAAGCTATTTAACAAAATGAATTCTTGAATAAGATCCAACACATTTCCACACAGAAGAAAGTAACCTCAAAACTCACAATAAGAATATTTTTAACATAAGCTGATGTTCTGAGATATCTTTAACAAGATGATATTTGCAAAGAAAGCAAGTAAAGGAAAATGTCACACATTATATTATGGTGTCAAATTATAAAATAATAAGGTAACAAAATAAAATTTTAAAAGACTACTTTTGATAAGAAAAAACAATACAGATGCATAGAATTAAAATCCAAAATATCCTAAGGTTAGAGAGATGAAAGAAAAAAAATAATGAAAATCCAGACAAAAGTGAACATCATGATATTGGCTCATCCAAGCCCTCTGTATTCAAAATAAGTCCTCTTAAATTCTCTGAGGAATTCCCTCTGAGACTGATTGGATGTAGCAACAATCACCTCAGTGTCACTGCATGGGTGTGAGGGTGAACTAGGGTAACTCAGAAATGATATTTTACAAATGGGTTTCTCCCAATAACATTAAAATTTAATCAGGTTAAAATTAAAAGGTTTAACATTTCTTTATTGTTATAAACAAGTTGTGTTTATTTGCTGACTAATGTCAGATCCAATTTACCTTTGAATATAATCTTATCTGAGCTTTATTATTTTTTCACTGCAATATATCTCTGGTTTTATTTTTGAACAATATTGGCACCTTTCCCAAATCTCTGTTTGCTACAATTGATGTTAATTCATCAATTTTCTTTATTTTCATGTAAGCATGTGATCTTTGAGAATATCACAATATGAACAACTCATATCTTTTTCTGTATGAGATTGTTTTTATTTCAGAACACAGGCAGTAAGTTTATGATTTTATGTCCTAAGAAGAAAATAAATAGATTGAACCAAAGTAAAACTGTTTCTTAGGAAAAAAAAAAACCAAAAACATCTGGATGGTTACTTAAATTTTATTGTAACCGGAAAGTGGTTGTTTGCATTTTAGAGAAATAAGCAGGCAATCCTAATATTTTGCTACAAGTCTGTGTGGAACAGGAATGAAAGAATTACTCAAACTCCTGCTAAGCAGAGCTTTAAGAATCTGTCAGGTAAATTTAGTATTTTGTCAAAAGTTCCATTGTCCCTTGCTACCTATTTGTAAGTAGAAAATGTATTTCATGTAACTTGAGTGTATAGGTGTTCTGACTCACTCTGCTGTGCCCAGCTGGCTGGCAATACTCAGTCACCCTGCCTCACAGGGAGCGCTTTCTAGTTCATTCTATGAAGCCAGCAGAACCAGAATGCCGAAACAGAAGGAAACATGACGAGAGTAGAAAACTAAAGACCAGTGTGTCCCACGAAGATTGGGATTACATTGGCACTGTAATATTGACACTTAACAAAACATTAACCATTTGAATTCACCATTGTATAAAATGTATTATATACCCAAACCAAGCAAGATTTAATCCAGGTATTCAAGTCTGTTCCAACATTCAAAAAAATAAGTTAATGTAATCAATCAAAGCAATAGGTCACAACGTCACAAGATCATTTAAGTAGATAAATAATAAACATTTGTCAAAATTCCACACCTATATGTGATAAAAACTCTCAGAAAATTTGAAAGAAAGAAACTCCCATAGCATGGCAAATAATAATTACTGAAAATTTCCAACTAACAGCATGTTTCATGCTGAGAAACTTTAAGTTTACCCACTAGGATCAGGAAAAAGACTAGAATTTTCCACTTTACCACTGCTTTTCAACATTGCTCTAGAATTCCTATTAATGCAATAAAGCAAACAAAAGAAATAAAATTATACTGATTGGAAGCAAAGAAATAAATCCTTTTAATTTACTGGCTACCAAATTTTCAGATTAAATAGTCTGGAAGAATCTACAAAACACTCCTGGGTATAATAGCTAAGTATAACAAATTTGCAGGATGCAAGGTTCGTATGTCCCACATATAAACAATTAATTGGTATAATTTCAAACTAAAAGCATAACACTATTTACATTAGGACCCCCACATGAAACACTTAACTATAAATCTAAATATATATAAGCTCTGTTTGAGGAAAACTATAAAATTCTGATGAAAGAAGTCAAGATAAACTACATGAAGAGAGATTCTGGGTTCATAGATAAAAAGACACAATAGTGTCAATATGCTATTCTTCCTAACTTGATCTATAAATTTAATGGGATACCAGTCAAAATCCCAGTTTGTTAACAGCCATAAAACTGATTCTGCAGTTTATGTGTAGAGGAAAAAAAGAATCCAAATAATGAATAAAACACTGAAGGAGAAGAAAGTTGGAGGACTGACTCTCCCCAACTTCATGACCAATTATAATGCTGCAGGAATCAATACAGTATGTTTTGGCAAAAGAATGGGACAAACAGATCAATAAAACAAAAAGGACAAAAATAGACTCACATAAATAGAGACAACTGATCTTTGACAAGGAGAAAAAAGAAATGTAATGAAGAAAAGATCGTATCTTCAATGGATGGTGGTGGAACTGGACATCCACATTCAAAAAATAAATATAGACACAAACTTTATGTCCTTCTCAAATATTAGCTCAGAAAAGATTACAGACCTAACTGTAAAGCAGAAAACTATAAAATTCTTGTAAAGGAGCATAGAAAAATACTGGATGACACAGAATTTGGCAATGTCTTTGTAGATATGGAACCAAAGCCATGATCCATGAATGAATGAAATAATTAACAAGATGGATTTCATTAAAATTAGAAAGTTTTGTTTTATGAAAAATATTTCCAAGAGAATAAAAGCAGAAGTCACAGGCTGGGAGAAAAATTTTGTGAAAAACATACCTGATAAAATTCTCCCATCCAAATTATATAAAGAATTGAAACTCAACAATAAGAAAATATAAACCTGATTAAAAAATGGGCCAGAGACCTTAACAGACATCAAATAAGATAGATGGCAAATAAGTATGTACAAACATTTTCCACATTTTATGTCATCAGGGAAATGCAAGTTATACACACGTTCATGTTTATATAGATATTTAGCCACACATATATGTGTGGAATATATTAAGTAACCTTAAATATGCATTTGATATGTTCAATAAGGTATTTGATTCAAATTTATGACCTGACAATACTTAAATGATCTTTCAGTGGTAATTCATTATCAAGACAAAATTCTTAATCAAATAATCTGTTGATGCTATTCTTTAATTCTCAGAAACACTGAACTTTCATATAAATGCTTGGTGAAAAGAGATATTATTTGATTAACTAAATCAAAATCAATAATAGTTTTTGTCAGAAATTGGTCAGGATGAGGCTGATTGAAAATAATTTGTAGAAGGTCATTACTCTGAGTCATTTATTAACTTACTAATTCATTTTATAAATAATTTAGCAGAATTCAATCTTAGTGCACAACTCAATTCAACAACATTTTGTAAGAAACTTTTGGAAAGAGAAAAACTGTCTAATATGTTTCCTCTCTCTCATTGTAAAAAATGCACACAAAAAGTTTATATTTGTCAATTTACAAAATAATATTTCCACAAATCCCTCATCTCTTTTCAACCTTATTATTAACTTTTTCCTTTAAAATTTATCACCTTTTCATTTATTTCTTTTTAGCTCATTAATATTTTGAACTTACAAAATTAGCAGTATTATATCCTGTGACCCAAACTGCTTAGTTGCTATTTCTTTCTTTCTTTTTTTTTTTTGGTACTGGGGATTGAACTCAGGGGTACTCGACCACTGAGCCACATCCCAGCCCTATTTTGTGTTTCATGTAGAGACAGGGTCTCACTGAGTTGCTTAGCGCCTCACGGTTGCTGAGGCTGGCTTTGAACTCGCAATTCTCCTGTCTCAGCCTCCCTAAGTGCTGGGATTACAGGCTTGAGCCACCGCGCCCGGCTTTGCTTAGTTGCTATTTCTAAGACAAATTTCATTGGTGCTTTTATTTCTTTTATTATTTTCTATATAAGCAATGAAAACCAATCAAATTCTGTTTTCCTCAAGAGAAATAATTTACCTTTCCCTTGGATCCTATCTTGTAGTTTAGAGGTCAACGGTGGTTACAAATTATGCACACAACATATATATAAACCCACAAAGACATTCACACTCACCCTGCCCTATGCTTGTAACAACATAACAAGATTTATAGTTTTGAAGTTTAGAGAAAACATTATTAGGAACCACAAACATTTTTCTCCTTGTCAGAAATGGCTTGTGCTCTCCTTGCTCACAGATTTCTTTAACACTTTTGTTGTTATTCATTAACATTAATCTATAATATTTCTGGAGCTTGAAACATATTTTTCTCAATTATGGACATAAATTTTTTCAATTGACAATTTTTCATATTACATTATATTTTTTACATAGCATATACATGTTAAATATAGTCATTTCTTTCAAGGAGTTATTTAAAAACCTCATGCTACTCTCATAGCAATCTGGGTGGATTATGGACATATGATTTTTTTTCTGGCAAACATTTTATTTCTCACTGGTAAGTGCACACTTAATCTAGCTAATTTTCATCTCCAAATAAATATGTCAGAATTGATATTCAGTTCAAATAAATGTCTCTCAATTTTTTATAAGATTCTAGTCTAACCTGATTGAATGCTAATAATTACTTGTTCTAGTTAAGTTTCTTTTTCCTCAGATTTCAGACTTCCACAAACACCTTCTTCTAATGAAACCTATTTTAGAGCTTTTAACATAGAAACAACTTGGCTCATGTGGTCGTTGAACACAAGAAATTGGGCTGATCTGGATTAAGATGGATTTAAATGTAAAATGCACAATGAGTCTCAAATGCTTATTACCAAAGAAATGTAAAATATCTCATGAAATTTTTATGTTGATTCTGTGTTAGTATGATATTTCAGACATATTAAATGATGTTATTAAATTTATTTTTACTATTTAAAAATATACATCTACTAGAAAATGTAAACTTACATAAATGGCTCACATTAACATCTCACTTACATTGTTTAGACAGTGCTTTGCTTAAAGGTAAATCCCACCCCTTCTTTCAATCTCAATATTAGTTTCTAAATTATTATGCCAATTATGTAACATCCTAAATGCAATTACAAAGCATTCTAATACACCATTCCTTCTAAAAATTTTTATGAAAGACCTTGTCAGAAGTATTAAATGACTTTGACTAACTGTATGAATGTAAACACTGCACACGGACAGATTATTCTCCTTGCTCTTGGTGCTGTCAGCTCAATGTGTAGATCTATTTTTCAATGTGACTTCTTCATGTAGAAGATTCATGCAACTCTAATTAAAATATCTAGCACATTCCAATTGAACTGTAGTGCATATTTAGAACATTGCATTAGAATATTTTATTCATAGCATTAACTGACAACTGAAATTATATACTTTACTTACTTACTTGTGTATTTTCTTATGTGCCCCTAAAAAGCCAGCTCTAAGAAAGCATTACCCTTGTCTGCCTCATTACCGTCTTACCTACAACTGGAAGAATAATACCTGGAAGGTAGGAGATACTCAATAAATATTTTTAAAATGAATACATGAGTATAAAGTTTATTATAGATTGAGTATTAAATGATTTATATGATTTTTTGATGATATTTTAAGATTCAAGCATATTTAATATTACTATTTTCAAGATATTATTTGTATTTTTTAATGACTGCTCAATAGCATGTATTGTTTCTGTCATTCATTAAATTCTCACCCTTCTCTATATCTAACTCTGTCCAAAGAAAAATCATTTATTTCTTCTCTTATTGAAAAAATAAACACCAGAGATTGAACAAATGCAAGATTTGTCATAGAATTAATGCCACAAACTCTTTAAAGAGTCATTGTGGTTTATTCACATGTTGTGCAGCAAATAGACATGGTCCATTCAGAATATCCATCAAGGGACTGCTTTCCATCTTTTCTCTTCCTTTACAGAGAGTCTCTCTGAACATTTAATTATCCAAAGAATATTAGAATAATTCTGTTCCTCACTGCCAATACAATGTCACTGTAAATAATATCAATGACTTAACCAGATTTAATCAATGTAATGTCTTGATAAACAATTGATTCAAAAAAGAACACGAATTTATGCCTAGCATATTTTCTTTTCAGAATTGTTACATAAATACTTCCATACTAGATTGCATTTAACACAAACTGTGCTATTAGCTTTAAGATATTGCCCCAATCATTCTGGATGACAATAAAATTATATTAAAATGTGGAATCTATTTTGTCCCAAATTCAGTAATTCAACTTTTCTCCCTTCTATTTTCTGCCTAAGCTCTGTAATGTAGACTGTGGAGGGAGAGAAGCCATTATGTAACTGTAGAATAGAAACAAAATCTGTGTTTGGATGAACAAAGCAGAGAGACGGAAAGACTCTGAGCCACCGCTGATGTGAAAATATGCACCAGCCTTGTGATATCACATTTTCTCTCATGAAAATAATAAATCGACCTCTATTTGGTTAGACTATTTTCAGATTCATGATATGTATTGTAAAACATAATCTTAACATTCCAGAGCATGTGATAATGACATTAATTTGTGTGTGTGTGTGTGTATGTGTTAAAGATGTTCTAGAGGATATGGGATCAAGATGGCACTGCAACTTTATACTGGAATATTTATATTCTCTCTAGATAAATATATTCTGAATATATATGTACACATTCATTTTATAAATAGGATAGCAATATGCATGGGCTATGTCATACATAAGAACTGAGAGTCTCCTAGACTCAGTTCTGGAGTCAGAGAGAGGTCGCCAAGAGGGTAACAGGGCCAAAATAATTCCAAGCATGATGCCCACAGCCTTGCATATTTCTTCAAACAGCACTATGATAAGACTCACACAGGTATGGTAAGAGTTTAATGGAAGCTGCACTAACTGAATAGGTATATAGCTTATAGAGTGTTAAGGGCAGTGATACCTGGCTTTGTGAAAACAAATTCCTCTAAGAATAACCAGGGCCCTGCTCTGCCTTTTATTATTACTCCACTGTATGTGTGGTGAATGATAAGGAGATGCAGGTGGACTGAAGACAAAGCCCTTCTTCCCTCCTTCCCTCCCTTCTTTCCTTCCATCTTTGGCTGGTCTGATCTCCTCCCTGTCATCTCCTGGAGAGAGAGCAAGCTGCTGAGAAATAAACAAATCTTGTTCTCAGCCTACCCCTGGGAAATTATCTGTAAATTTGTTCCTCCTCTACAAGTAACATTTCCTAAGCAATAGAGGGGTCTGCCATTGTTCAGCCTGCCTGCAACTGGACAAGGCCTTGAGCCTAATTTTGGGGTTTGGTTAATCAACTCACTTGGCTAAAGACCTATAGCCTCACCCTGTAGCCAAGTCTCCACCAATACTTAAACTAGTTAGTTTCACCTCAAAATTCCTCTTAATTGTATTACTTCTCAAAATGTTCAGAATATGGTAGGAAAGGAAGATTAACATTTATCAGAGACAACTCATCCCTATAACCACAGCTAGGTTGGGCAAGACAGATCAGAGATATAATCTGGACCTTCTGTTTACATTATGGAAAAAATTTAGGACCTGCTTTTTTTTTTTAAATTTTGGTCTCATTTATTCCTTTCATTCTATGATCATGGAGCTTCTACTTCTTCTGAGTTTACATGTCTTAATAGTGCTACCTTGTCTCTCATTATCTTTTTTGCATTTCTCAATACTTTCTCTATGTTTTAGTATGAGTGAATTTAACAGAACTCAATTATAATGTGCCAATTTTCTCTGAGATTTATCCATGTTAAGAGTTTGTATCTCAACAGTTTTACTTTTAGGACATTTCATATTTATATGTAAATTTGTACTTACTTTTTTTTGTTCATATACACTTGTTTTTTCATCCCTATCAAGAATAAGTAAAAATTTTCATTTTTTATTACAATAATTTTATTGGAAGTAATTTTATCCACTATCTTTAATTTGATCCCTCTTTATCTTTGTTTCATTTGCATATTTTGGAATATTAATTTCAGTATGAGGGGAAATTGCTTTTCTCCTTTGTCTTACACTCACTATTCACTGACTACCCATTTCTTGGTGATCCTATGGAGAATCAAGGGCAGTCATTAGTCTCAAAGAAGAAGTTGGTTACATCTTACATTGAAGTATGATATAACACAGGAAGGGACATTTACAAGTGTGGTAAATTAAACGTCACCTCTATAAGTTTTCTCATATTCTTTATTGGGAAACACATCAACACATTATATGTGTGTGTGCGTGTGTGTGTGTGTATATATATATATTTTCTTCATGGTGATATTTTACTTGGTTCACTTTTTTTTAAATCAGATATTAATTATGCCATAGCTTTTAATATTTTTTCTTCTTCTATTTTATATATTGTCCTTAGACAACTCCATGCCTTAATACCATTATGAATATAAAATCATCAATCAAAATAAAATAAGCCTGTAGACTTTAGACTTCAAAGTACCTTCTGGCTATCTTCCTTTTCTAAATCTTATATGGAGTTATTGACAACATAAACCTGAAAATTACTTTGATATTTCTTTCTCCTTTGCTCCTATATTGGGAAAAAGAAGTAACATTTTGGTGGTGGAGGAATTATATTTCATAAGTGGGAAAGTGAATTTTTTCAAGATATTGCATTCACTTCACATTACTATAATGAAATAACTGAGGTAATTAACTGATGATGATAAAAGTTTTGTTTTGGCTCTGGAGGTGGCATCCAACATCTTGTGGTCCTAGATGATTGGGCTTCTGGTCAGGGCACCACATCATGGTAGAGTAAACTACTTACGTCCCAAACAGGGAGCAAAAGGAGAAAAAGAAGATGCTTGGGCCCAACAGTCCTCCTGAAGGACACATCCCCAGTGAACAGAGAACATCCCATCAGGGCCCAACATGTACCGTCGCCCTGTAGTGCCACCCTTTAAGACACTCAACATGTAAATCACAGGAAATATGAAAACTCCAGCTGTAAATTTTAAATGCCAATTAGTAGCACACTGTGGTTTAAGAATCATGCCTAATTATATTTACCATGGAATGACGAGAAGAAAAAGAAGAGAAATGGCAGCTCCTGGTTTCATATTATCACATGGATAAGCATGTAAAATTTATTTTACTCTCATGACATTCTCTAAGGTATGTAGAAGGAAAGATACATCTGGAGTCTAATAGTTCATCTTGTTCAAATTAATAAGCATAATTTTCTCTTTGTTGGGTATTTGAAAACTTCCACTGGAAACTACAAGATTTCTATAACAAATACTACTGATTTTTTCAAAAGATGACTGAAAATTATATTGTGGCTTTTATAAAAAAATACACATTGCCATAAATTGAAGTTACTTAAAATTTTTGTTACTATTATTATTTGTATTACTGAATCTTGTGTATTTCTTGCTAGTCCTTTTTCTGTGTGCTACATAGGTATTAAATATCATTGTCTACAGCTTTTTAGGGGGAGATCATTAATACTATGAAGCTTAAGGATGAATACTACAAAAAATGTAACTCCAATCTGTGACTCAATTCCATTATGTATTTCAATGTTCTTATTCACATTTTTAAATCTCCAAGAGTAAAATGTGCTCCTTGACTCAAGGTGAATTCTTCCTATACCTCCTTCTCACTTGCCACCTCTCAAGAGCTTAATTGGATACTTTGTCAAAAAGGCCCACTGGGTAAAGTACTTACATTTGAAAAGATTTCTTTAAAGACATCCAGAGGGAACCGTTATTATAATAAATCTGGACTGTTCAAAAGAAGTGGGTAAGAAGATATAAAGTAGACAAATACAGCTTGCTGTTATGGGGTATATGTATAGAGAGAACAGATGTATTCAAATTCCACTTAACTTCCTGCAAAATAATTACTTGTTTCTTTGTGGTTTTCATCTAGTGCATACAAGGTACTTGAACAACAACAACAAACCCAGATAAAAAAGCAGCAAAATAAGGCAAACCATACTTATTTTGTACTTCACTCGATTCTGTAGTCTTCAGTCAGATTTGTTTCATACTGATTTATTATATGAATCGGCAGGGTGCTTGCCTGTGTGACCTGTGGCTCTGAATACAAACAACGTCTGAAGCAACTGTATTTCCTAATCACACTGGCAGTGTCGACTAACAGCTTTATAATGGAAAAGAAATTTAAGGCGAGGAACATCAGACACAAAGAAAAAGTCGGAAGGCATGAGGAAAAACAATAAAGCCAAGATAAAACAGATAGGTATAGGATCATAAATCCTACAGATGCTGCTGGTTTACTGTAGATCATCCCAATTATTATAAGAATAGCAACAAACTGTACCTCTGAATTCTGACTTTGTGGCTTCCCTCTGATAATTAACTTGGGAAGAAATGGATTCAATAATTTTAATTAGACAAATTGCTCTTGCCTGCTGTACTTGGAAAAATATCAAAATCCAGTATAATTGATAAGTTTTATGATCATGATAATAAAAGTTTCCAAAATTGCTTATACTCTAAAATAAATAACAGACTATCTTAGAATGTTGCATGACACAAAACAATGTAAAAATAATTTCATCAAACTTTTGTATTATTTGGTTATTTACACTATCATAATTTGATAAGTTTTAAATTACATAGAATGTTGTAATTAAAAGTATTGTATCCGATTGTGGTGGCACATGCCTGTAATCCCAGCAGCTCAGGAGGCTGAGGCAGGAAGATTATGAATCCAAAAGCCAGCCTCAGCAACTTAGTGAAGCCCTAACAACTCAACAAGAACCTGTCTGTAAATAAAATACAAAAAAAAAAAAAAAAAAAAAGTAGGGGCTGGGGATGTGGCTCAGTGGTTAAGTGCCTCTGGGTTCAATCCCAAGTACCAAACAAAACAAAACAAAACAAAATACAAAACATTGTGGTATTGTTCCTATTATCAATAAAAAATATAATGTTTATGATCTCTGAGTTCTATTATTGAAAAATCATTTAAGTTTTATATCTCATGGTGCTGAGAATCACTCTCCTGTATCTCTTTAGATAATTGTCTTTACTATCTTGCAAATACAAAGAGATTTAATGTCACTATGAACATGTTGTAGATACATGACCTAAGTGTGAAATATCACACCTAAGCACAATAATTGTGTGAAATATCACACCTAAGCACAATACATTCTCTAATAATGATGCATTTGTCTCCTATGAAGCTAGTCCACACTTTTAAAACTAATATGTTAAGTATTCTATCCTTTCTGATTATCATGCCATGTTGATTTTATTTGTTTCTGAGTCATTGAGGCAATTTGAATTCTATGTTTAAGCACTTATAAGATACACCGAATGGTAAAACTATACCCATTTTAAAGAATTGCTAACTTATTTATTTTCTGCTGGGTTAAGGGGAAAAGTTAAGTCACCTACATGTTAATATTTGACAGAAGCTTATGCAAGGGAAAAATCCAATTTAGGACCATGTAGTGGGGTTGGAATATTTCTATGATTTGTCGGTTTAAGTTTGAGGAATAGAATCACTGAATGAAAACCAATTTCAGGTACACAGAATTTCATCTTTTCATATAAGCAGATGAAACATCTGTATATTTGGAAAAACACTTCATCAAATAATAAACTGTATACAACATTAACGATAACATGTCTGTTTTGTTCAACTTTTGTCACTGAGACTACAGTATCTGACAAGAGCAATTTTAGAGAAGAAAATGTTTATTTGGCACTGATGCTTTCAAGATATCAGTTCATAGGTGGACGACTCCTTAGAGTCCAAAGTAAGGCAGATTTGATTGGCAGAAGAGTTGTAGAAAAAAGGGGCTCAGGACATGGTCCCCAGGAAGCAGGGAGAGAGAGCTTCCTTCACTACTGACAAAATAAAAACCCTAAGGCACACCCCCATGGATACACTTGATGCAGCCACACCTACCCTCCTCCAGTTACCACTCAGTTAATCCCTGTCAGGGAATTAATGCACCAATTAGGTTAAAGCTCTCATAACCTACTCATTTCACCTCTAAACTTTCTTGCATTGTCTCACACATGATTTTTAAGGGACATCTTATAAATCATGACAATGTCATATTAATGAATTCAAGAAATTTTTGATCATTTGTTGTATTAACTTATCTTTAACTCAAAAATACCTAAATCTTCTAGGACACTGAATAATAAATAATAAGTATACATTTAGATTTAAGAAGGGATTCAGTTTTCCAAGATGAAAGAGCAGTTTTTATTTAAAAGAAACCATTTAACATTGCAGGATTATTAAGTAGAACTATTTTGGAAAACTCAGTTTTCATCATTATCTAAAAAGTCAATTAAAGAGAAATGTATTCTTAGAACTTCTACTCTTTATGAATTTTTTGTTTTCCTTTTGGAGAAGGGGAAGAAGCGATTATTAAAAAATCCTTCTAATACATTTTCATTTGTGAATAAGGACAGTTGGTGAGTTTTTCTGCTCACGTATACAGAGGATTCTTTTTAGATTCCTCTTGCATCTAATGTGATTAATACAGAGAACAAGAGCATTGTGAATATTCATATGTCTCTTTTCTTATAGAAGATTTATTTTCATTAAAGCTATCTGGATATATTGTCAGCACATCTGGTAACTTAAATCTAAAAAATTTGTGTTTTAAAAATAACCTGACAATTTGTTCAAACAGCTCAGAATTCTAAAGGAAATTATTTCTCTCTCAGAGCAAAACTAAAGTGCTTATAAATATGAAGGAAGCCCACAATAATCCACCCTAACTCTACCCACTTCCTGCTTTCCAATTATGCTCCCATCCTGCTATTCACCGTCTCCTGTCTGGGTTTCAGTCACACATGTTAGCCATCCTGCAGGCCAGGCTCATGGACCTCAGGACCTTTGAATAAGCTGAAAGAATTTCTAACAGATAGGCACAAGAGTCATGATCTTTCACTGAATTCAGGTCTTTACCTATATACTCCCTCATGGTTACTTTTCAGAGCTATTGCAGTTTATACAAACATTTTTCAAAAATTAAAAACCCTTCCCTGTATCTGCATTGTGCTCTTTTTCTCCGGAGTATTAATCATCATTTGAAATACTATGTATTCTATTTATTTGATTCTTTAAAAATATATTTCACAACCACTAAAATTTATATAACATGAAAGTAGAGGTTTTGAATATTTATTCACTGTTTCATTCCCATTTCCAGGAGCACAGAGTGAATACATTATGGAAGCAAACTATTGAAACTACAGAATATGTAATGAACTACTTCAATCATTGATGTTATTTCTACATACCATTGTGAGGGAGGTAAGGTTTGCACTCACATATACACTTGGCTGTTCAGGAAAGTTAATATTAAAAAGATTTATAGTATTTCCTAAATTATAATCAAGACTTCATCAGTTCTTTAAACTTGTCAGAAATAGTAGATTACTATAGTTGTTGTAGCAAATTACCCCAAATATACTGGCTTGAAACAACATACATTTATTATCTTATACTTCTGGAGGAAGAAATCCAAAATGGGCCTGAAAGGGGTTAAGATCAAGGGTCAGCAGAGCTGACAGGTATCAACCGGCTGATCGAATCTCTGTATGTGCCTTTAGAGCTTCTGGAGGGGGCTGCATTCCTTAGTTCATGAACCTCCATGTCACAGGTATATTTTTCAGATCTCAGGGTCAATAGTTACATGCCCTTTCTTTATTCTGTCTCTGTTTGCTCTACATGTATAGCACACTCATGACTACACTGGGTCAACATGGATAATCTAGGATAATCTGTCTAATTAAAGAGCTTTAATTGTATCTACAAAATATCTCTGGTCAGATAAAGTAACAGATTCACAATTTTGGAAATTAGGAAAGGAATATTTTTGAAAAGCTAGTATTTCATATCACACCAGAATAGCGTAAAATATTCTATATCATATTGTAACTGAAATTTTAATGTAAATTACATGTTAATATTTCTTAGAAATATTTAAAATTCTGCAACTTACTTCATTTCATAGATTTATTTTTAAAAATTATTAACTTTTAATTAATATTATAAAATTATTTTTTACTAAGCATCTTGCTTTGAAATGTGTGATTTGTGCAGTTGCTTATGTTTTTTCCTCATGTTTTAATTATTTAAAGGCATTATACAAACTAATCATTGTTTGAAGTAATAGTTTGAGTCAGGTTCCCTTTTTACAATCTTTTCCCCATATACATTTACATACCTTTTTAATGTAAAGCTTATGAACATTTCAGGATCTATTGTTTTCTTTAGTTACTAGATTTAAGGCAATTATTGTGCCTCAAATTAACCTCACTGAAATTTTGTCAGCAGTAGACAAATGCTTACTGTACATTAAAAGCCAATCACTCCTCAAATATGTGACTCCATAGGAAGAACTGGTGGGTCACCCAACTTGTGTTCTACATTATGATTTTTTTTTCTCAAAACAGTCATAAGTAAAATTATAGAAAATATATTAACATGTTTGATATATATTGAAGTGGAAGAACAAATAAAGTCACTCTTCTTTTGAGGTTTGTAAACAGAAATACTGTCACCCATTTATTGGTGACAGTAAATTGAGAAAGCTAGACTTCAGAGTTTGTTCTCTATTCAATTCATGATGTGTTGCCCTGATCCTACTAATGAAGGTGACTTTCAAAAAGTTAGAATATAAATTTCACAGACAATTACACAATCAAAACATTGATATTGTGGTTGAACAAATATGTGAGGCAAAATGAAAGGCACATTAAGTGAAGTAAAAGTAGAATTGAAGTAGTAAAATAGCTTTTACTCCTTAAACAGACTAAACAAATATTTTCTGTAAGGCCAACAATAAACTGCTAATATATATTGATTTTGAAAACAATCCATTGACAAAAAATACAAAATACAGACTTATGTTATTCTTTTATAGAGTATGGCATATGAAGAATTCTGAATATATTCTATATTCCATGGAAAGGCTGATATCATTGAATGTCTTCTAAATGTGAGGTGTTACTCTGGTCTATGTTGTCATTTAATTCATTTATGCAGCATCAAGAGTGAAAACAAAATTTTCAATTCACAATTATGATTAACTATCAAATATGAAAGAAAGGATTCTTCAAAATCACCACAGAAATTAACAGCACTGTCTATCCCAAGGTTCTTTCACTTCTATTCCACACTTACCTCATGCTCTTGCCATCTCCAAATATTTAAAAGTTATCCTTGTCAACTAGATATTTCTTATTTAGACAAATTAATTATGTAGTCTTCTATAAAATATTTCAGCTGATTTGTTATGGTAATCAATGAAAATTATAAATTTTAGAATTTAATAAATGTAGACATCTGAAATTGGTTTCATTTAATCAGGCAGTTGAAGCATCTCTTTGGAGATAAATATCTATTTGTGATCCTGAATATTTTGATGTTTTTTTAAGCTAACATTCAACTGTAGAAGATGATGTTTTATTGCTGGTATGTTAAATATGATTGTGCCAATGCATTTTCTTTCAATAATTCTGATAATTCATAATAACAACTTAGAAGTCATGAAGTTTGAAGGATGACATGCCATTAGTATTTTGTTATGTCCTTTATTGTACTATAACCTGGTAATATATTCTATTTACAAAGTAACTTAAAAGTAAACCACTATTTATCCTCTTCATTCATACTTCTATATTCAAAATAAACATTCCGTACTTTATATGTTTTTTTTTTTTTTTTTGGGTACTGGAGATTGAACTCAGGGGCACTCGACCACTGAGCCACATCCCCAGCCCTGTTTTGTGTTTTATGTAGAGACAGGGTCTCACTGAGTTGCTTAGCGCCTCGCCATTGCTGAGGCTGGCTTTGAACTCGCGATTCTCCTGTCTCAGCCTCCCTAAGTGCTGGGATTATAAGCGTGAGCCACCACACCCGGCTCCGTACTTTATATGTTGAGAGAAAATTTCCATGGTTCTAAATCTATCTGCCTTTATTATGAGAAAGGATAATTTCAACAGGAATCATATACACATTAGAGACTATAATATAAACTATAATATATATTATATTTTATTATATATAAATATATATATTATTATCTTATTATATATCATATATATTATATGTGAATATGAGACATAATATGTATTATATATTACATATATATAATACATATTATGTAATATAAGCTAGGCTTCTTGCATTCAAACAGAAGGGATGTGCCCAACTTCTGGGAAGGGGCTTTAGGAGGAAAAGGTGTATCTTCCCATTCTCCATTGCAGGTATCATAATGTGTCACTCTCATCAAGAGGGCCTGCAACCCAGCTACAGATGATCTGCCTCCCCCACATCATCAATTGCCATGCTTGCGTTTGTCCACGTGACACAGCTGTCACGTAAAAGAAAAAGAAGTTTATAACCTATTACTCACTTTCTGTGGTTTGTATCTGCTTTATAAGCAGTCTAACCTGTAGCATAACCAATAAAGGATTCATCACAAAGATGTAGGAATAATTCTTGACACAGCAACAACGACAAGAGTGGCTTTGTCTTCATAGAACAGGGAGAGGGCTGAGCAAAGGCATAGCTATTGCTGCTGATGTTGTTGACCTTTGTTAAGTAGTGGTGGAAATGTCTCTAGGATGCTTTGAAAGGCAGAACAAGAGAGCTTGATTTTTGAAAAGAAATTATTGGAAAAATGTGAAATATTTTCTGCTTGGTAAATTCTACCAGAAGAGAACATAGATTATTTAAGAGGTGGCTTTACTCTAAAGGGTCAGCAAGATCAAAAGCCAATTCTATGTCCCCAAGGTCTTCTCATTCCCCTCAGCTAGACTTTGAAAGCCAGTTTGGCTGTGGGTAATAAATTAAGGCTTATTGTTTCTGATTTTCTTAACGCAAGTTCAGTTTGTACAGCTGAACTGTTCACTGTAAAAGGCTAGCAGTGGAGAGGACAAGGGAGGATAAAATCCAGCTTCAGCTCCATTTCACCTGCAGTGACATTGGCTGTACTTAGAGACAGGAGCATCATTACCTTCAAAGACACTCTCCAGTAGTGGGTTAACAAGCCTGTGGAAGTTGCTATAGCACCAAGAGGGGAAGAGGGGGTTTCTTCTTCTATCCACCTGGAGTGGCATTTCATCTCTAAATTGGAGCTTCAAAGTCATTGTCATTATGTTGACAGTGAGAGATGGCAGAGGTCTGAGGCCAGCGAAATTTTAAAAAAATAAAAAATAGAACTTCAGAGATAAAACAGGCATACAACAAAATAAATCATTTGGTAATCTTTGTTGTAGTCACTTGCACATGAACCTAATTAGAAGCTAGTAAACTGAAAGCCTATTATGTTGTACTGGAAAATACATTACGTAAATAAATGAACTGACAACCACTAATAACCTGGACTGCACAAACCTATGAATATGTGACTCTTTGCAACTCTGAGCCACTGACAGATTACGTGGGAAACAAACAAACAAAAATTTTGGTTAGGTCTCCAAGTCCTTTTCTATATCTGATGTGGACACAATAAGATAGTGAGCAAAGAATCTCCAAGAGAGTAGAACCCAGAATCCAGAATCCAGAACCCAAAACTGCCGTAGGAACCTGTATGGGGGAATTCCTGTGATGTCAGGACAGAGAATTTTCACTTTCATGTATCAGAAGTAGTGAAACAGTTTGTTTCCTTGTTTTCCCTTTTCCCAATTGGAATATTATGCTAGTTATCATGCCCTATTCTCTATTATATTTTATATGGGAGAGGATTTAGTTTAGTCTATGGCTTTTAAAATATTAGAAATGATTGATAACCACAAAACACTGTGAAATTTTACCTTGGTATGGTAAAGGGATGAATCCTTGCCATTGTCAGTTTAAAGAGGTAAGTCTTTGATGTGTGGGGAAAATGACCAGATAGCTAAACACCATGTCCTCCTCCTTTCTAAGGTGGGAACTAATTTCCTGTTTTGTTAATGCAATGTAAACAGAAACGTCAAATTCTAAATCATTCCTTTTGTCTCTTTTCTTTTCCTCCCTGGCAAGAACTCTTTTTCTTATTGTAGATCAAGGTTTGTAGGGATGGAAGAGTAGAATATGAAAGAAGTGTGATCATACCACTGAAATACTCACCTAGCATGTACAGTAGGAAGTAAATAAATTCTTCTTAAGCCACTGTATTTTGGTGGTCTTATTATTCAGAGTATTAACTAAATCTGTAAATAAACTATGATTCACTGAGTTTTAAACCTGGTATGGAGAAAACAAAAGATATTTTAAATAAAATTGTTCCATGGTGTTAATTATTTTGCACTCCTGCTCACAGACTGTAGCATAAGCTAATGTACACATAGCACGTGTCTGGAATGCAGCATTCATACCCTAAGTGTTTGTTCAAGTGAATTCTTCAAACATTTTTCATCATTTATTAGTTGTCATTTATTTTTCCAAAGAAAAGAATTGTACTTAGTCAAAGTTTTGTAATCTTCATAGAGTTGTCAAACTTTTAATAATATTCTTATTCCTTCATCAAAACACAAACATGGGAGGCAAGTTGGCCTCAATGAACTGAAATGCAATTAGTGTTCAACAGTGGAATTCCAAAATAAAATTCCCTAAGCTCGTGTTTTTTTTTTCTTTGTAAATACAAAACTCAAAACTCTGCTGCTGACCAAACACGGTTTGTGCTTTAACCCGACCTCACCATTAGCTATCACTGCCACTAAGGGGTTTCCATGAGATTGCAATAAATCAGTGAGTAGTTCTTAAAGCAGGAGATGGAATCATCTTTATTGAACAGCTGGTGGTCCAGATTCACCAGCTGGCGGGCGGCCAAGGTGCAGGCTGCAAGTCTATACCCTTTGACCCCCTCCAGGAATTTGAGTTCACCTTTTTTTATACCATAAGTAAAGAATTTCAGTACACTAATCATAAGTGACTGTTGTTGTGATTCAAAATCATAAACAAATATCATGAGGTCTAAAATCATAAGCAAAAGGGAAGTGGGTCAAAATGATCCTAGTTGAGCATGAGTTAAAGAATAGTTACTAAGGTCTAGACAATCATTCTCTCATAGGGGACATTGTCCAAGAAAAATGGGAACCAAAAAGAGAACAATTTTACATTGTATAAGAAGAACAGAAACATTTGCATACCTAAGCAGGGTGCGCTAAGCAGGATCAGGATGACAGAGGTAGAGTTTTCTCATGGGGGAAGCATTTCTTACATGACATAGAGTTTCAGGACAAAATGGATTTTGTTTGGTCATTGCCCATATAGCCTGGCCCATAACAAAGCTCAGAGCTAGGTTTGGGGCTGTGTTGTAGGCACATCTCATTAACTCTACTCATTTTGCAGATTTCTGCTTGAAGTCCTGAAGAATGCCTCTCAGAAGATGTGCTGGCCTATCACAGAGATCAGATACAGGGCACCCAGCAGCCCCAGGAGGAACAGCCTTCATCACGTAATTGACAAGCACCACTATTTAACTTGTGTTATCTAATCAATATATAATGATGTGTTAATATACACCTATAATGAACAAGTTAATATGTAAAAATTATATTTAAGCCATTTCAAAGATACTGTGGAGTTGATGGAAATTAAGCACAATAACTAAATAATTATTTTCATTTCCTCTTCTATATTTATTTATTTTTGTTTCTGATGGTAGTGCTGACACTTGGGCCACATGCATACTAGGTAAGCAAGCTACCACTGAGTTATAGCCCCAGCTGCACTTCTTATTTTTAAGTTTAACTTGATTAGTTTCAAAATTAATTTTGATAGAAAAAAAATCTGGCTGATTCTACTCAACTCCGAACTCTAAAGTAACATTATTAGTAAGAAAGTAAGAAAAGTACAGGAAAAAATAAGATTAAATATTAAGCTTAGAAACAGATAAATGTGATACATCATCAGTATGCTGTGGTCTATCTTTGACGATGCCCTACACTCATTGTATGTTCAGATCTTTTCTTTCCATTCATTTTTCTCTCAGTGCTTCGCTGAAGATAACTTCTATGAACTCTTTTTAAGATCGCAATATTTGGCTGAGTCTCTCCTTATTTCCCACAAGTGTCTGTCCATTCCTCTATTAACAGAAAGAAGATATGAGAGGTCACCTCAATGGCATAGTAAGATGAATGCTTCAGTGTTGGGCTACAGCTACACTTCGTTTTGGAGGTGTGGATGTGTTGTATTCTGTGGCAGGGCGCTTGCCTAGCATGCGTGAGGCCGTAGGCTCAGCACCACCACCAATGAACAGAAAGTTATGAAAGAGGAAATGACTATACCATAATGAATTCCACCTCTATGTCTATCTATAAAGCACCATTTAAAAAAATAAATAAATAAATAAATAGAAGGAAGACCAGTAGAGTATAAGAAGAACAACAGGAGGAGGGAGAAAGGGAGGGAAAGTAGAACCACTGAAAACTGGACTTGAATAAATTATATTCCATGTATGTATGATTATGCCAAAATGAACCCTATTATTATGTATAAGTATGATGCATTAATAAAAACACTTTAAATTTTTTAAAATCTCTTGAAAACATAAAAAAAGAGGATATGAGAATGATTATTATTTAAGTGTTTAATTTCCATCAACTCTATGATGGAAAACTCTTTGAAATTGCTTAAACTGTAGTAAATGTTTATATTATAATTGCATTTGTATTACTTGAATGTTTTACTTTTGTCATGTATAAATGCACTTTTTCAAATTTAAAATAAATGCAAGGTTTTTCTTTTGTTTTGTTTTTTTGGTACTGGAAATTGAACTCAGGGGCACTCAACCACTGAGCCACATCCCCAGCCCTATTTTGTGTTTTTTTTTAATGTAGAGACAGGGTCTCACTCAGTTGCTTTGCGCCTCGTTGGTGAGGCTGGCTTTGAACTTGCGATTCTCCTGTCTCAGCCTCCCTAAGTGCTGGGATTACAGGCTTGAGCCACCATGCCTGGCTTAATGCAAGGTTTATTAAAAGAATATGTTCTTGCCTCTGTTTGTTTATTTCGTTTTTGTATTTCAAAATAAGGACAATTCCCAAGGTGTCTTAACTATTGCCTGCACCTACCTTATAGAGATGATACAAGGTCAGACACATGCAAGGAACTTGAGAGCCATAAAGTATTAAACATTCTATAAGAAGCTAGTCTGGTTGTATTATTCCAGAAACACAGGAAAATCATATGAGAAGGTACTGGAAAGAGGAAGCTTTTGGTGTATTTCAAGAGTTGTAAAACAAATGCTTTTGAGAATGAAACAAATAAAGCAACAGAGAGTGACCACAGATAGGATCACAAAGGTGGGCTCTGCTCAGTTTATACAAGTGATTTGTTCCTTAATACATATTTTGATATTTTTCCTTGTTCTGGAAATTATTGAAGAGTTATGATAGTGAATGAAGAATGAGAACTTTTATTTTTCACTGTGTTCAAAGCTATCAATAAATTTTCCTTGTTAGCTATACCCCTTGCCTGTGATAAGCATTTGTGGATAGAGATACTGCTGCCACCACCACAACCTCCATTCACTCCAGGAAAAGTGTCCATGCCCTAATTCCCAGAATCTATAAAGATATTGCCATATACAGCAAAGAGCATTTTATATATGACTAAGTTAAGAACATGGAGGTGAACTTTCCAGATAGACCAATGCAATCACAAGGGTCCTTGTAAGAAGGTGGCATGAGCTCTAAAGTTAGAAGACACATGTTGAAGGAAGCAATGCTGAAGTTATGTACACTGAATGGGGAAACCTGAGCCAAGGAACACGGATAGCCTTTACAAGTTGCAAAAGAAACAGGAAAACAGATTCTCATTTATAGCTTCCAGAATGAGTCCATGCCCCTTAATAACATCTTATTTTGGCCCAGGAAGACTCATTTTGGATTTCTGACCTCCACAACTATAATAAAAAAATATTTTCATTGTTCTAAACTGCAAAGAATGTGGCAATTTGTCTCTGCTTATCTCCCTCCATCCCCCAGGACATATTACTTTGCTTAATCCTACAGATTCAGAGAGACATTACCCTGTGGTGCGGAGAGGAGAGATACAGTGGCATGAAGTATCCTGGGGCTCTCTTCTTCGTGGGAGGGCAATGGCTACACAGCAGGTATTCAAACACTGATTCCTGAGGGAGAGGCATGCAGAGGGTTCATCTAGATGGTTATCTCTGTCCTATCTTGTGATCACTGATGAATTTTCCAGGTTTGCTGTACTGAAACTTTCCTTCTCCTTTGGATTTTCTTTCTCTTTGATTAGAAAGATATACACTGTGCAGTCTCAGCACACACACACACACACACACACACACAGAAACAAATTTAAAATTGCAAAATAGCAATAACTTGCAAAAAAGAAAATAAGATTTAACAAGAAAATTCTGAACATAGTACACATTCCCAGTATTTTAAAATGGATTCTATGGCATACAGTAAACAGAAGAGCAAAATAGAGAGCTCATTTCAAAATGAAGTTCTGATTGCATTATATCTTACCATGGTTTATCATCTTGGTACTTCAAAAGCTAATGAAGATGCTGCGATTTGATCCTAGGTGTCTGACACAGGGACTAAGTAGACACTGGAGTGCCGAAGGCAGATTATAGTACAGTCAACTCAGTTCTATCAATTTTAACATGAAGCTGAATTATGTTCAGGGTCAAGTGATGAGTTTAGAAACAAACTAGGACAGTTAGACAAGCTTGTTTTTGTCTTTTTGTGACAGGAAACTAAACTTAATGCTTTTTATTCCTTTTGGCCTTTTTTCAAGCAGGCATTCATTAAAACTTAAACATGTAGTATAGTGATGTAAATGTGGCTTAAGCTATAAACATTATAAGTACCATGATTATTAGTTATATTTATGTATGGAGTTATAAATACATTTGTTTATTGTTATAATTTCATCTTCTGCCTAAACTCCACTTAAACTTTTCTTCATAGCTGATCTACCTACCAGGACCCTCTTTTTATACCTAAGAAGAAACCTTAGAAAGCAAAATAGAGTTTGGTAAACTTATATCTATTGAATGACAATCATATAACAAATTCTTACTTATATGACTCTATATAGCATAACATAAGAAATTGGTTGTTTGTAGCTGGGTGTGGTGGCGCACGCCTATAATCCCAGCACTTTGGGGTGCTGAGACAGGAGAATCACGAGTTCAAAGCCAGACTCAGCAACAGCAAGGAGCTAAGCAACTCAGAGAGACTCTGTCTCTACATAAAACACAAAATAGGGCTGGGGATGTGGCTCAGTGGTCGATTACCCCTGAATTCAATCCCTGGTACAAAAAGAAAAAGAAAAAGAAATTACTGTTTGTATTCAAATACTACAAAATACATGCATCTGTATAAAATCGCTTAGAATGAAGGTGGCACAAAAATCACATATATTCATCTATTGCAAACCATGTAGTATAGATATTAATGTCTAAGGACAGATATTTGAAGCGGTAGATGGCAGTATTGCAGCAGTTTTTCTGAATGTCATACAGCTACTGCTGGCCTGTATCTTTCACCCAACAGCCTTCATTTCTTTCTACAGTTTTATAGGTCAATGCAGGAAGATATTGAAATGTTAATTTGAAGACTTTTTTTATTGTAACTAGACAATTCGATTTACATTTTCTCTCGTATAAAGAACTTTACCAGAACTACAGTAGTGGAGAATGAAAGGTTCCTCTTCTTTTATATCTGGTTTGTATTGCTAAAGAGCAAGGTCAGGGAGTTGTGGAATAGGCACAGTGAATTGCTATGGACTCATCCATTCTCTTCTTTAGTTTATTGAGTTCTCAGTAGGCTTCCTAATGTGTGATTTATAATTCCGATTCAGACTTTAAAAAATCTCTTGGATTTCTACATATCCCTTGATGGTAGGGCTAAATACAACTTAACTATTTTTATGTTACTTGTTCTCTGCCATCTCATAGGCATTTTAAAAGAACATTAAAAAGAAATAACTAGGTCTTGTAAGAGAGAAGAAAATTAAGTGGTCATTTTTTTTAATAGCACCAAAGAGATGACAATAGGAGATTCCGAGGACAGCTGTAATAGTAAGGTTACAATGGAAAGGACAAAACCATGCATTTGGAAGAAAGGAACAAAAAGGAAAACAAGTAATGAGTCATCCAGTTAAATCGTGTCTAATGTTTTCGAATGTAAGCAAAACTACAAAGCCAACCATACTGTATTTATGCTTTAGCTGGGCTAGGAGTAGTGTTTGAGAGAGAGTTCTTACTCTATCCTCCAATGAGTCCATTGTGTTAGATTTTTCTTTCTTTTCTTTTCTTTTTTTTTTTCTTATTTTGGGTACCAGAATTGAACTCAGGGGTACTTGACCACTGAGTCAAATCCCCAGCCCTATTTTGTGTTTTATGTAGAGTTGCTTATGCCTCATCGCTGCTGAGGCTGGCTTTGAACTCGTGATTCTCCTATCTCAGCCTCCCAAAGTGCTGGGATTGCGAGCGTGCACCACTGTGCCCGGCTTAGATTTTTCTTTCAATTGTTATTAGTTCCCCTCTCCCCAATAGTAATAATAATACCAAAAACATCTTTAAAAAAACAACTTAAAAGTTGTACTTTGCTTTCTTTTTTTCATAAAAAGATTAAATTCAATTGAAGTGCATAGCTGAAGAAAGTACTAATTTAATCTCATCAATTTTTGTGAACACTTTCAGCTCTAAGCAGACAATATTCAGATGTCACATTGATGTGTTATCAATGCTCCTTTTGTATTTTCAAAATAATATGGCAAAATTCTGTAGCATACTATAAATAGCTACTAATGTGGGAACAAGCTGAGCTGCTCTGTGTGCCTGATAGCGTGATCAAGACAATGTACAAAGTTTTTCTTTTGAAATATATAAATTGGACCAGATAAAACAAAATGATCAAGATCAAATTTCTCTTCGTGATTTGGTACTTGCTTTTATTTTTTGTCTTCAATTCTAATACTCAATCCTGAGCAAATAACAATGGCAGTTCATCTTTTTAGTGTTAATTTTAAAACTCTTTGTGACTTCCAATACATCTTTATACATGCTACATAGTTTTACCCTATGAACAACCGTTTAAGAGAATGTCACAGCTCTTGCAATTTCAGTTGCTATTTGTGAACACCTAGACACAGTTTAATCAATTCAAAGGCCATGAGTCAAATAACAAATAAAAGATAGAAACTACAAATGATAAATTCTGAAAATCGAACTTGGAAGCTTTCTGTTATCTTGGACAGCTTACAAATATGAAAATTGGATAGTTGAAATTATTCCTTTTAAAGAAACAATAATTACTGAAAATCTTTAGGTTATGTTTAAAAGCTCAGATAAATGTGTGAAGTAGTCAGTCATTTTCCTGTTTTCCCAAATGATGTCATATGAAGTAGAAATAATGCTTGCTAAACAGGAGAATTTCTTAAATAATTTGCTTTTATTCACGAAGTGTTCCATGTCTACTGCTTGAAAATAGACTATTTTGCAGTAATAATTTGTAAAAGCTATAGATTTCAAAATTCATAACAATATTTTAAAATGATAAAACAATTACTAAAATTAACAAAGTGTATTAAATAGCTTATTTTTAACAATTAAAATAATTTTGAATTTAGACACAATATGTTAATAAATTACAACAGGAAAAGAGCACCTATCTTAGTAAAATTCCTTTTACACTCTCAGAAACATGGTATAATATGCCTGAGTGTACATTTAGTTAAATTTGCAAAATCAGATCATGAAAACTGCTACAGGTAAAAGGATCAAAGAGAATAGAGGCTGATGCAGGTATTTGAAGATTTATTTCTCTATGATGTAGAACTATGCCAGAGAAAGAACAGGGAAAGAAAGGACATACCAAGGTTAGATTTTAGGTGAGTTTTCATGTCTGTGTTCATTTTGTTTCTTGCAGAGGCATAACCATTTTGGAGAACAGTTGGTTTGACAAGCATAGCATAAACAATCGCCTTAAGCTCACTTCTGTAGTTAAATCCTTAGTCAGCTGAGAAAGCCAAGTCTGCATTCAAGGGTCCGCCTGCTGTCTTTCAAAGGAATTTTTGCTACATTCTAAATAGCTAATCCTGCATTCCATTTTTCCTGTGTTCTCAGGCCAAGGGCATTTCTAGCTATTGGGTACTGTAGTTGAGATCTTACATTGTATCCAGTTGAACTCTAGCAACAATGCTCCCTCATATGTGCTGCTAAATACCAAGTAGACAGGTATGAGGGATCTGGTTATAATATTTAACATATGAAAAATTATGTATTTGAAAGATATCATAAAGTTTATTATGAAAAAGAAAAAAACTGTACTTTTTCTTAAACCAATTAATCAGCATAAGAACCAGACTTTAACAAGTACATTATAGCTTTCTCTGATGCTTTCTCAATTTTCCCCTTTATAATTAGCTAGAAACTCAATACTTTGAATTTTCTATTAATCAGTTATCTTTTTTCCTGTATTTTATTTTGAATTTTAATTCATGTATGATTAAACTAAGTATGATGTTTTGTTTTCCCTCTCTTCCAACATTCTCTATTTATTACTATACAGGAGTTATTCAACAAATTATTATATTTATCTTACTATATTTATCATTCAGTATTATGTTTTCATATTTCATATGTAAGATATTTTTCTATACCTTATAATATTTTATTATGCAAATATACTCACTATACCTTCTTCCCCGTCAATGGACATGCGAGCCATTTCTAGGTATTTTTTTGCTTTGATTTTTGCTTGTTTGTTTTTGTTTTTGGATTGAACCCAAGGCTCTTAACCATTAAGCAACATCACCAGATTTTTTTTTTTTAATTTTTTATTTAGAGACAGGGTTTGACTAAGTTGTTTAGGGCCTCACTAAATTGCTAAAGCTGGTTTTGAATTCACCATCCCCTGCCTCATCTTCCCAAGCCTTTAGGATCACAGGCTGGTGCCACTGGGCCCAGATCGTTCCTAACTCTAAACAATGTTGTCATGAAGATTGTATGTGAGATGCCTGGTACAGAATTCCAGAACTTTCTAGAACTATATTTGGGAATGTATTTGCTAAGTCATTGTACACATGCCTATTTAATTTTGGTAGATCGTTTCAATTGCTTTTCAACATATTTGTAAAAGTTTTCATTTTGAGAAGTGTGTAGGTCTGCTTGCTTTAAATATTCCCTAAATTCTTTATTTTTAAGACTTCATATTTTGCTAAGCCTGTGGCTGAAAAATTGAATCTCAATTTCATTGCTCCTTACTTTGTATCACTTTTAAACTGATAAATTTCAGCATGTATTTTTGAAATGCATCCGTTTTTTTAAAATTTACTTTGTGAAATGCTTATTTATGTTCTGCATTTATTTTGTTTTTATGTTGTTTGCAATTATATTATGGCTTTATAAACGTTTTATATAGATTTTCATTTGCATGTAGATTCAGAGACTGCTTAAGAGATCATAGATTGTTCAGAATTTTCTGTTTAGGAAATTACCTTCATGTAAAGATCAAAACAATATTCTTCATTTTCTAAATGATAAGTTCAGTTTTAACACAATCTGAGTGAAATAACTTTTTGATGGTGTTCAGTTGGTAAAAATTAGTAAACTATTAAAAATTGTTAGTTCACTGATAATTAAAAAAAATAACCTTCACTGTAGACATGTAGAATCCCCATATACCGAGGATCTGTTTTCTGAGTTTTGTTATATATCACTTTTGCATTATTTTTGCATTATTTTTCAACAATCTCAGTGTATTTTTCCTGGCATTTAATGGTATTTGCCAATTTTGATTCAATTACCTTTTGTCTGATAAAATATTGGGTTGCATCTTCCCTCCCCTTCTTCATAAGAGCTGAAAAAATGGTGTAAGTTTTTGTTATCATGTTTTAAGTGTTTGGAAGTGTTTACTAATAAATTCAACTGGACAAAGTTTCTTGGTTGGCAAGTTCTGCTTATCATTTTTAATATGAGCTAAGCTTGTCATAAAATTCACAGCGTTTTAATGGAAGCTAATATCCTTAATCAAGAGTTTTCCTTTCAACCATTTCCATTACCTTCTGTCAAACATGGTTCAAATATATTAAAGGAAAAAATCCAGAAAAAAATAAGTTAAATCTTTTAAATTGTGTGCCCCTCCGAATAATGTGATGAAATCCTGTGCCATCCCACTTTGCTTCAGCTGGGATGACATCATCCCTTTGTTTAGAGTTTCCACTCTGCATACGTCACCTGACCATAAATTGCTTAGTGGCCATTTTGGTCATCAGATTCACTGTTGCTATGCTGCAGTAGTTGTGTGAAAGTAAATTTTATTTTACTCAATAATGGATCCCTGTGCAATGGTGGTGATACTGGCAATTTGGCTTTGCCAAAGAGAAACTGTAAAGTCAATCCTTGAATTGAAAAGTTAGAAGTACAGTAAGATACTTTAAGGGACAGAGATAATATTCATACTTTTTTAAAAAATTTAATTATTTTATTTAAATGCATTTCAAGTCAGAGTACATAAACAGAGCTCAGTTTTTCCATTTCTCTGGTTGCAAACCAGATAAAGTCACACCATTTGTTTCTTCATACATGCACCTGGGGTAGTAATGACCCTCTCAATCAACCATCATTACTATACCCATTCCCCTTTCCTTCCTCCCACCTCCCCCTTGCTGCATCCAGAGTTCCGGCATTTCTCTTATGTTTCCCGTTCCCATCCCCCTTATGTATCCTCATCCACTAATCTGGGAGCACAGATATTCATACAACTTTTAACGTATTATATTTTTACAATTATTATTTATTATCAACTCTTATTACTAATATCTTATTATAGGTAATTTACAAAGTAAAACATCATAAATAAGTATATATAGGAAAAACAGTGTCTGTATCCACAGGGATCAATATTACCCATGGCTTGAACAATTCACTGGGGGTCTTGAAACATAGCCCCTGTGGGTAAGAGAGGACAACTATATCAAGCTAAGAAAATTTCTTCTAGTTTTGGTTTATTGAGAGTTTTTAATAATGAATGAAAGTTAATTTTTGACAAATTATTAATTGTTGTGATCATTGTTTCTTTTCTAGTTTTGTTTCACTCTGTTTAAACGGAACCCTGCATTGGCTGTTGGAATATGAAGTAACCTTGCATTTCTGGGATAAACCATAGTTGGAAATGATGTTCACAGTTCCTATATATTCCTTGATTTTGTTTGCTAATATTTTGTTCCATACTTTTGCGTTTATGTTCATAAAAAATAGTAATATTTGGGAGTTTGGTTTTGTTGCTTCTCATCCCTGCTGTCTTGGCCAATAATTGAAGCTTCATGAAATGATTTGGGAGGTGGCCTGCTTCTTATTTCCTAAAAACGTTTGTGTAGAACTGGTACTTTATCAGATTGTTTGATAGAATTTACCAATGAATGTATGCAAATCATTAGTTTTTGGGAAGCGTTTTTATTAAGC
Organism: Geosciurus inauris; assembly: GCA_004024805.1. Lineage (NCBI taxonomy): Eukaryota > Metazoa > Chordata > Mammalia > Rodentia > Sciuridae > Geosciurus > Geosciurus inauris. The sequence continues at coordinate 65,119 of PVHX01004771.1, read as the reverse complement.
ATTCACATTCTAATATAATTATGTGATTATTTAAATTATCCACATCCCGATTGAGCCTTTGTAGGTTTTCTCCCATAGAGTTTTCACATTTTGTATCTATATTGTTGGAAAACAAATGCTTTTGGAGTATGGAGTTCATTTTTTCTAGATGATATATTCAAGTTCTTTATGTTTTTTATAATTATAGAAGTTCATGTCCATGAATTTTCCCATTCCATCTATGATTCTTCATTTATGACTATTAAAACAATACCTGCACAACGTGATCTTGGGATTTCATTTTTTTTGCTGGAAAAATATTTCTAGTTACAAATATATTAGCCTTCATAATTAAGTCATTTTTATTTTTGGTTATTCTATAATAAATTTCTTCTCATGTTTTGTCTTGTTTCATTGCTGTTTGTTCTCTCTCTAATATTTTCTATCTTCTACAGTTCCTGGGTTTAGGTTGCCTCTTAATATTTTCATATTTAATAATATGAGTCATTGAATCAGTTTTTAGCATCCTTTATTTTCTAACATAGTAAGTGAAGCTATAAATATTTCTAATTCACTGCTAAAATGCATTTGATAAATTTTGATTTATTGTTATTTTATTTTAATTTAATTGGAAGTATTTTATAAGCTTCTTTATAATTTATTCTTTTCACCCACTGATTATTAATAGCTATTTCTTATTTCTAAACACATGCAAGTTAATTCCACTCTGATTAGAGAAAATAAATAACTAATTATAGTCCTTTGAAATTCATTGATCTTATTCATTTTGCCAATAATTTTAGTAAATATTTTATGTCAGCATGAAATAATGAATAAGCAGTTGTATATTTTTCAAGGATATAGTTTTCAAAAAAGTTAAATTAAATCAGTTTGAGTAACTATGTTGATTACACTTCTTGTATCTTTCCTGAAATATTTTTCTGGACAAACAACCCAACACATTAAATTACAGCAAAACTTATTTTATTTATTCACAAATAAACCATACATAAGTCAACTACCTAGAAGATATTTTGTGGACAACATTCCATTTCTCCTTCAGTGCCTTTTTTTTCTATTCTTAATTATTTTGTTTTGCATATATGAAATGTTTCTTTTTCCTATTACTTCAGTTGCAATTTCCTAATAAATATTTTGATATAGGATATTTAAAATTAATAGTAATGATTTCCAAAACTATATTTATAACTAAATAAATTCTTGAGAACACACATTGAAAGAAAGTAACCATGATTAAAAATGTATCTGTTAAAAAATATATTTGTTTTAATTTCTTCTATGATTTTAGTTTAAACTACATCACAATAATAGCACAATGCTAATATGATATGTTATTTTGCCTGATGAATTGTCTTCTATTCTGACACTAATACAATTAATTTTTTTTTCCAGTGCATTTGTTTTGGCTTAGATTCAGTAATAAAATAATAAGGTAGAGTTTGGAAATTGAGCCTGGCATAAATGAGAAGGCTCAGCATTTATGTCTAGTTTTTGGATAATTTTGTTGTCAAATTAGTTTTAAAGCATGTAGCATAAGAAAGAACTGATTAATAGCAGTTCAAAAGTTTGTAATAAAATATGAATACATTCATATGAATAAACTGAATAGGCATCAACTTAATGTTTTCTGGTGATTGATGTTTTTAATTGTTTAAGTAGGTCCTCACAACGATTTTTACAAAATTTATGTTATATAATTAGTGAGGCAAGAATTTAGAATAAGGAAGGAGAATTAAATATCCTTGCAACAAATCATATCAAGATTTTAGTTCTGTGGCCTTACAATTTAATTGACACTACCTTGACTTAATGATTATCAAGGGTCTCTTTTTGTACCGTTAATAGATTAAACAGCCATTAAACTAGCTGTAGCAGTTCTTTGATCAAAGTCAATAATTTAAATTTTTCTTTGGATCACTTCCATTAAAAAACAGATCTGGTTTTCAAATGTACTTTTCTTCTTTTCTGGAACCAATAATTTATTTCAAAAAGAAATTCTGTTCATCAATTTTTCATTCTGTTTTATAATAACAGTGATAGATCAGTTGAATCTGAAATGAAGCTTGGTTTTAATCTATTCAGAATCAGTAAAAGTTCTTAAAAATTAATGAATTCTGAGGATGGTATTCCAGATTTTCTATCTGTAAAGCCCAGTTAGTTGTGTGTTAGAGAAAACTTTCAGTATATAACATTGGGATAGAAAATCCAGTTCAAGCCTGGAGTTGAGATGATTGATCAGAGACTCCCAATGGAGAGGAAGCTATAGTTCCTAAGCGGGACTATCACAGAGTAGAATAGAGAGAAAAAATGCTGACAATCTAAAATTGGTTCTTCTAAAAACTTCTGTTGGGTAGTGATTGTCTCTTATGCATGAGAGAAATACCCAAATTAAGGAAAGAAACACCCCAAGAGATAGAGAAATCAAGATGCGGAACACCTGCAGGGAATAGTGGGTGCTCTTACTAGAGTGAAAAACCTAATTCATGGGTATGATAAATAGTACTCAGAAAGTAATTGCCATATTATTGAATTATAGAACTATGATAATTATAAAAATTAACCAAAGTATAATTTCTGCTCTTGTCCTGTTTTATATACCTGAGAAATAAGAAATAAGAATAATAAGTAATAAAAAAAATAATATCTGAAAAATATATCCAGATTTCTTTATCATATCAGACAGTGCAAAGCTGAATACTTTTATAGGAATACAAACATTCAGGACGCAAAATATAAATTCCTAATGTGGAGCTTTTAATCAAAAATTACCAGAAAGCTAAGTAGTAAATGGTATAACACATGATGCTCAAAAATATCAATAAATGATGTCCCAGAAATGACAGTGATCTTGGAATTAGTAACAAGAGCACTAAGATAGTTATTATTATATCTCTAGGAAACCAAAAGATTACAAAAGTTAAATAGAGACATGGATCCATAAAAGACTCAAATCAATCTTATAAAAACACAAGACTAATACCTCAGGTTAAAAAAATGCACTAATTTGAAGCAGAAAGGTTAAACATTGAAGTAGGAACCATTAGTAAACTTGAAGACTTGAAAAAAAATCAAAGATACAGTGCAAATGATTGAAATTAAGATACAATGCAATAGTAAGCAAAGGAAGAACCTCAAATTGTTGGCCTAACATATAAAATGAAGTTCTCAGGGGAGCAGGAGACAAAGTGAGCCACAAAAATTATTGAGGAAATAAGATCTTCAAATTTTCTGAGTTGAAGAAAAAGTAAACACCAAAATTGAGGATGTTTAAGAAACTCAAGCATAAAAAAATGAAGACAGAACAAGGACTGTTATACTCAAAGTCCTTAAAATTAACGAAGAGAAATTTTAAAAGTATTAATAAAAATTACTAAAAGATTTAATTTCTTAGTCACATATAATACAAGCCCAAATGACACAAGAAGCTTAAATTCCTGAGAGAAAACAATTGTTCACCTAAATTCCTTTACCTCACAAAAATACTTAAAGCTATAGCTGATATAATTTTCAGTACAGGAAAGCTTACAGAATTCAGCAATAAAAGGAAGTGTTTTAAATAGAAGAAATATAATATTTGATAGAAATTTGCTTCTACACAAAAGAATGGAGAAAATAATACATCATGAATGATAACTGCCTGGTGAACTATAAAATTATTTCCTTACTTTAAAGTTACCTTTAAAAATCTTATGTTAAAATAGTGGACTGTTAAAGCATTGTCAATGTATTCTGAAATGTACACACATACAATGCATGGGAAAACAAATACAAAGGCAAGAGGATGAGAAATAAAACATCTTTGTCTCTTTAAATATGCACAAATGATTTAATTATCACCTGGAGAGAAACTGTAGAAAGTTCAAGATATATATTATTAATTACACAGCAACCACTAAAACTACATACACCCATAACTATACACACACAAATAAAAAGCTAACAATAAGATAAAACAGAAAATAAAACAAGTGATAGAAGATAAAACAAATGATAGAAAATAAATCAGTCCAGGTGCCCAGAGAGAAAAGATAGTGTATATACATAATGATGTGTTAGAGTGTGTGTATGTATATATATACACATATATATATATTTTGTATATATATACACTTGTATATATATACATATATATATATACAAAAAGCATAAAGAATAATGAAGTCCTATTATTGCAGCAAAATGGATGGAATTGAAAGTTAAATGAAATAAACCTGACAGAAAAAAAAAAGTCAACTTGAAGGTAGAATGGTTGTTAGGAACATGGAAGGGTGCAAGGGGAGTGGTGGGAGTGAAGATGGAAGGAAGGAGGGTGGTTGGATATCATCAGTACATGCTGCAGCATGCTGTAGACGTATGGAAATACCACAAATGAATCTCCTTAATATGTGTAGTTAATGTGTTAATAAAAATCAGCTGATTAAATTCCATTTCCAAAAATGTTAATTTGTATATTTATATATCTGGAAATATTCCATATTCTTAAGCCGGGCGCGGTGGCTCAAGCCTGTAATCCCAGCACTTAGGGAGGCTGAGACAGGAGAATCGCGAGTTTAAAGCCAGCCTCAGCAATGGCGAGGCGCTAAGCAACTCAGTGAGACCCTGTCTCTACATAAAACACAAAATAGGGCTGGGGATGTGGCTCACTGGTCGAGTACCCCTGAGTTCAATCCCTAGTACCAAAAAAAAAATTCCATATTCTTAATGCAGCATATATAACGTGTATATATGCATGTATACATACATATCCATATAATCAAAGTTAACTAAATATACACAAGAAAAAAATGAAATACTAAAATATCACTACTTTGTACCAAAAAAAAAAAGACATTACAAAAAAGAAAGAAGGTTGTTATGGTTTGAATCTGGATGCATTGAAATCTTGGTCTCCAACTGCAGCAATGTTCAGAGACGGGCCCTTTGGGAAGGTGATAATATCATAAAGGTTCTCACCTCATCCATGGATTAATTCACTTAGGGATTCACAGCTGATATCATTATGCAGAGGTGGTAGAAATTATAGTATTTGGTCTTGGTTGGTGGAAGTAGGTTCTGGGAGTGGGGTGTGCCCTGATAGATTGTTTCTTGTCTTTGGCTCTTTTCTCTCTGCTTCCTGGCCCCCATGAGTCAAGCCAACTTTGTTCCTCCTTGTTTTTCGTCCATAATGCCCTGCCTCAGTACAGGCCCAGAAACAATGGAACCAGACAATCATCAACCGAAACCTCTGAAATCATGAGCTAAAATGAATCTTTCCTCTGCTAAGTTGTTATTCCCAGGCATTCAGTCACAGAGATGAAAAGCTAATAAAATGGTACAATGCACAAACAAGACAAATAAAAAATTATATTAGACACTAGATAGACAAAACTAGATTTATCCTCCAATAAATTAATAATCATATTGAATATAAATTGTTTAAATGCATCTATTAATAGATAAAAAGTTCAAAAATCCGTCTTCATGCTCTTACAATAAGTTCACTTTAGCTATAAAGGTACTAAAACTTAAGATACTTTGTTGGAAAAAAAAAAGCCATACTAATAGCAATAGAATCCAGGAGCAGTGGTGCACACCTGTAATCTCAACTATTTGGGAGGCTGAGACAGGAAGATCATAAATTCAAGGCTAGCCTCAGCAGCTTAGACCTTGTTTCAAAATAAATAGAAAGGGCTGAGGATATATATCAGTGGCACAGTGTTCCTAGGTTCAATCCCCAGTATTACAAAAGTAAAGAAGGAGGGAGGGAAGAAAGGAAGGAAGGAAAGAAGGAAGGAGGAAGGGAGGAAAGGAAGGAAGAAGGGAGGGAGAAACATAGAATCATTATATTAATATTAGAAAAAGTAGATTTTTTGTAAAGAATATTACCAGAGTATCATCCTAAATGATAAAGTGTTCAATAGGAGTACCTGAAATCTGAAATGTTTATGAATCTAATATCAGAATTTTAAAATAGATGATACAAATAGAATGACAAGGAGAAATAGACACACTGATTTCAACTATTCACAGATTTCAACTATCTCCTTTTAAAAATTAACAGAAAAAAATACACAGAAAATTGGGATACTTCACGTTCACTAGCAACGAACATGCCCTAATTGACATTTATAAATATTTCCATACAACATTTACAAACATCAAGTCAGCTTTTCCCCTAAAACACAGTGGGAAAAATGTAACTCAACTCTGAAAACTATTGATTGTAACTATTGATGCTAAATTCTCTTAGAATTTATCATACAGATATTCCCAACTTTAAAAAACAAATGCATCATGGAATATAACTAATGCAATTTAAAATATTAATATTTAAAAAATTAAAATTCATCAATTTATGCATAACTGAGCATAAATTTATTCATAACTTTGTTTACATTTAAAAGTCTATAATAATTTTTAAATCTTGTAAGGATGTCTTAAGTGTTGAATGTCATTGCATTACATATGAATTGCATTCTAATATAGTTAGAGGGATTTTACCCATCCATTTAAATTCCTATCATTATAAAAAGAAGAAAGAGTTTATATAAAGATACATTTTTGATTTCCTGCTATCAGATCTTATTTTCTGTAGACTACAAATGAAAACTACCTTCTTCTTTTATCCATATATGCTTCACTTCATGAGACATGTGTGAAGGGAAGAAGTTTTTTTTTTAATTTAAACAATGCTAGACATTCCCCAATTTTTTTAAAAACAGAAAACAGTAAGAGGTAAGGCAAACCATAAAATAATTCATTACATATGTATAAGAATAACAATTAAATATTTTGGAATAGGATCAATAATTGAAAAAAAATTGAAAAAGTTTGAAGTTGAAACAATGGACCAGTAGCCAAAAAATCACCCAGTATTTACAAATATAACACTAGATTATGAGAACAAGTATACAAAATGGAGTATTTCTGTGAACATTTATTTTTTATTTTCTTTCATTATCCTATTTATATAAACTGGAAACTTTTTATAAATTCACCAAAACCTGTAAATATCCACTTCTAAATGTATGTTTGAATAGCAATTTACTTAATAGGTGAGAAAAGTAACATAATTAAATTATTTTCTAAAAATTTGTTCTAAAGGACAAAAAAAAGTGGAATGAAGAATTATCTTAACATTTGAAAAAACTGAAATGAATTGTCTTAACATTTGAATATATAATTCAAGTAAGAGTGTGAAAATAGATTATATAAAATGATGAGTTGGCATATCTCTTATAATGGGAAAATATAATTTGTATTCCCAGATTTTCTTACTCTTTATTTGTTCTCCCTTTTTTTTAAACAATATGTTTTTCTGAATATTAAAGTATGAAATGGTCATTTAAATTTGTATATTTAATTGTTTAGCCTACCAGCTACAGAGTGATCTAATTATGTGAAAAATGAAGTAAAGGGATCACTAAGATTGAGAACAGCTTTATCTTGAGGTACCTACTTTTTCCATTCTAGTCAGTCAACATCCTAGATTGAAGGCTAGAGGAAAATATAAAGTTCTCAATCACATGGAAGCTTTCATAAAACAGTTAAAATGACAGACAGGTTCCACACGACCATTCATTCACAAGAGGAAAAATGGCACTGATTGGATTAGAAGTAGAAAGACAAATACATTTTTGTCCTTAAGGGTTAGAAGACAAATGGATCTTTCATCTCTGCCAGTGAGCACAACACGCCATCCAAAAGCATTATTTGTGTGAGGAAGTTTGTAGAAACCATTTCATTTCTCACTAGAACTAGTCGTTGAAGCTTAGAAAATTTGAGTTATGTTTTAGGCCCAGGATCAGTGACCACATGCTCAGAGCAATACTAAGCATTTAAAGGTGATTCACATCCTTGGAAACACTCAGGAGTATCATCTACCCCCAATTATCAATTCTTCAAGTTTCAACGTGAGTAGAAAGAAGTTAGGCTTAGTTAACCTGAAGCAGTGGGGAAAAATGAAATTCTGCAAATTATTTTCCCCTAATTAATAATCACATCATTATAGATGAATGATGTCAATTTCTATAAACTTTATTTTTATGTATAATTATACATTGATCTGGAAGGTGAGGAAAGTTTTTCTTTGAACATTAGTCAGTTTGTACATAGAGAATTTCTAGGTCTTTTTGAAACCTAAAAATGAAAATAAAAAAAATTAAAATGCAGGCATTACTGCCACTAGACTTCCAATGGCTCCAGAACTGTATCAGCAACTGGAAAAAATACGACTTCAAAACTATGATAGCTACAACATTGATAGAAAATATAGGATACATTTATACACATATATAAAACTTTGGTAGCTTGAAAGTATGAAGACACAGGGCATATTTGGTGGTGTCAGCATTTAAATATCTACAATAATTTTTTAAATTTTTGATGATTCTTTGATGACCTTTTCATAATCAACATCTATGTATGACCATATGAGTATCAGTAGTGTCTACCAACAGATATGTAAAATGGATCCAGCATTCAAACTATTTTCAAATCTAATCATCTAGTTGATCTAAGTGACAGAAAAAATGAAGTGAATTCATTAAGTAGCAAAGGAATACCAAATTCATGCCATGTGACTTGTGATAAGCACACATAGAAACATTGGGAAAACAAGCTCTGGATCTGAGGTACTTTCATTTTCACCAGTTTAATCAGTTCAAAATGTATAATAGTACATATTTTATTCCATAAAAAATAAGCTTATTTCAATGATTTACACCCCTCAAAATACAAAATAATGATTTCTGTCATTTAGCAACAAAATCTATCTTTACTAATTTATAGCTATCTTATATTGAACCACTATTTTTCAAAGAATATATTATTTTCAATATGTTCTAAGTATTTTTAATAATTTATAAGTAGTCTATAGTATTCAAATTTGCATTTTATCACTTAACAAAATAAATTTAAAAACAATCAAATTATCACTTTCAATAAACTCTCTTCTCTAGACTGAAACAGATATTTAAAAAGTATATCTACTGTAGCATATCCTATACTTTTTAAAAATTTAAAACTAAAAAATAGTTGAAAATTGAGATTATTAAGGAAGGTTCGTTTTTTTATATTGAAAATTGTAGATATTTAAGCACTAATTGTTTTGTCAGCTTTTTCACTGTTGTGACTAAAAACCTGACAAAAATAATGGTAGGGGAGGAAAAGTTTATTTAGGGGCTCATGGTATCAGAGGTCTCAATCCATAGACAGCAGACTCCATTCTTCTAGGGTCAAAGTGAAGTCAAACATTACTGTGGACAAATGTGGTGGAGGGAAGCAGCTCACATGATGATTGGAAGGCAGACAGAGAGACTAAGCTCAACTCACCAAACATACCACAAAGGCAAACCTGAAGTACCCACCTCTTCTAGCCACCTCCTACATGCCTTCAGTTACCACTCAGTTAATCCCAAGAAGGGAGTAATTCACTGATTGAGTTAAGACTCATATAAGCCAATCATTTCTCCTCTGAACCTTCTTGCACTGTCTTACATGTAAGCTTTTGGGGACATCTCAAATCCAAATCATAACACTTATATTTTCTAAAAACTGTGTGTGAACATTTATGAGTACCATTAAATAGTCTTGTAAAAATATTTTATCAAATATATTAAATCTTTACCTGACTTTGATGTCAAAAATCAAAGATTTTCTTACATTTACTATATTCTGGTACAACAGAAAAATCCATTCAATTAAGAATAGGAATTTCATCAAAAGAATATTCTTACAAATTAAAACTTCAAAATGCATATTAAAATTTGGAAGCACTTTAAATTAGAAAATTCCAAATATTTTCTAATTTAAATAGTGTTGACTTTGATTGTCCTTTTAATTTTTTTAAAGATAAAGTCTAATGTCCCCTGATTTCAATATCCATTTCAAAAATCACTATTATTAGAAGCATTAATATCTGATGGTATCTTATATTGAATATTTTGTCAGTACTGTGAACTGAATTTGAATAAAATGCAAATAAATTCAGACTACTTATTTACAAGATTATGAGATACATGATATAATTATCATGTAGTCTTTCAAATTCTTAACAATTTCAAAGTTCCATTATTTATGGGCAACAGAAAGAAAAAGTGATTACTTTCATGCTAACATGTAGTTTGTATTTATTATCAATGTTGCTGAGTTACTCTGAATATCTGTGTATTAGATAACTGTAGCTCCTCTTACTAATGTTCAGAACTACTTGAGTGCAATTACGAACTATATGAGCACCACAATCAATTATATTTCTGTTCCAAAGGTTATTTAAATTACTAAGAACACTTGTTTTTCAATAAAGCTGGGAAAAACTAAAAATTTTTGTCTTTTTTTTTAACCAAAAGGAATAATATTTTCTTCTTTGGTGGATTTTTAAATTAAACTTTTTAAAAATTGAGAAATAAATTTCACTATTAAAAAATGTCTCATTTTTGGCAGAATGAACTTATAAAAGCTTTGATATTTCCTTTATTTGAGTGGGAAAAATTACTATAATTAGTTTACTTTCTCTCTGAAACATCTGCTGACATGATATAAAACTCCCATTAATTGTTTGTGATACTTTTCCTACCCCTGTTGCTCCAACACAGTATCAGCTATCACTTCACTTTTTATACATGTCCAAGAAAGCATGAAATAAAAAAAAACAAAACATGAACAAGCACAAATTATAAGAGCAGTCATTTGATCTTACAAAACACAAAAAACCTCATGATTCAATGAATGATATGTAAATGCAACTTCTGCAGTTTGCCTGATAACTCAAAATTACTACAAAATTGTGAAACTGATAAAGTGTCTTAGGAATATTGTGTTTATAATTTTCACATTGGCAGTGATATCACTATAGCCTTTACAATGGATAGAAAATGTCAATAAATAATGCGTGCTTCATATATATATATTTAATTTTATGAAATGATAGATATAATTTTATATTAATTGCTTTTACTTAGCTTGTACTTCCGAATGATTTATTGCAATTCTTTTTAAAAATCTACCCCTTCAAAGTAAAGGTATTGGACTGGAGATATAGCTCAGTTGGTAGTGCTTGCCTAGGGTGCACAAGGCCCTGGGTTCAATCCCTAGCACTACAAAAAAAAAAAAAAAAAGTATAGGTATTACCTATCTGTTGCTCAATTAAGAAGAAAATAGCTTAAGTAGAAGTTGACTATTTCCTTTTAAATGTTCGCTTTTGGTAAATTTAACAAGTGAACTATGATCTCATGTGTTTTCTATTTCAGTAGCAGTTTTAAATTATTTGTCTTGTTCTTTAATCCTTTCTTCAAAAGAATACTTAGACAAAATGTGTAAAATACATAAAGCATTTATGTATTTTATAAAATACATAAATGGTACTTTGGATAAAATACCATAGGAAAAATATAATCTTATCTGTTGTCTTCAAATGGTATAAATTAACAATAATTTTTCTCACTAATGTGCTATTATTTGTGGCAAGCTTTGTATATTTTGGAAGCATTGCAGATGTTTTGAATCCCATCCATACTGATTATATTTTCTCCTAAATATTTTCCCCTAGCATTATACACATCATAATGTGCATATAATGAAGTTAAAACAGTTTTTAAACAATGTTTTTTAAGCATTGTTGATATTTTTGTTATGATGAGCTTCTTACAAATGTAAGACATTTATTTATGTTGCTGATCTGTTTTAAACTAATCTCATATGAATAATATTAACTATATTTCAGAATGGAATATCATACAAGATGTGATAAGATACAACTGTTACTTTGAAGGTTTACTTGTTCTGAATGTATGATGGTCAAAACCATTGGATTATTTTGATAGAGCAGGATACTATGATAAAAAACTACAGACTAGGTGACTTAAACAACAGAAATTTATTTTCTCACAGTTCTAGATCCTTCAAGTCCAAGATCAAGTTGTTGGCAGAGCTGCTTTCTACTGAGGTCTGTATTTGGTTGGCAAATGGCTACCATCACACAGTGTCCTCATGTGGCCTTTTCTATCCATATGCATGCTTATTTCTTCCTCTTAGAACACTACAATATATGGTTTATGGCTTCACTCTTATAACTCATTTAACCTTAATTATCCAGGTAAAGATCTTCTTTCAAATAGAGTCACATTAGGAGTAAAGTTTCAACATGAATTTGAACAAGGGTAGAACAATCAGTTCCAACAACAAAAGCAATATGAAAGATCATCACAGGGATCTGTGTTTTCATATGTTGGTGTAATTGTTATTCATTTTATTCATCTGTAATGATAAAGTTAACCTTCTTTTTCCACTATGATATGATCAAGTAGATTAGCAGCTTATTTTGCAATTATGGTTAGAAAATTAGAAATAAACATATCAAACTTAACTTCATTTTATTTAACACTTTTAAACCATTTCTGTGAGACGAAGACAAAAGCCTATTACAATTTTAAAAATTCAGCATTTTCATTGCTAGTATTTTTAACAGTCTTCCTTTTCATATGTTAATTGCCCATATTTTCTATTTTTTAAAAAAATGTAAGATATTTAATGACTTCTTTATTTCAGAGGAACACCTGCCTAATAATCTGTTGATTATACAGATTTTCTTTATCCAGTCTCTTTGTAATACTTATCAATGTGTTTTGACTCATTATTTCTAAAACAGAGATTGATTTCTAATATAAATTGAAGGGGCAGAGGAAAGTCAATCATTTATTTGATTCAGATACTTTTAAAAATTATCCACATAATTATAGAAATAGTCAAATATATACATATTGGTTTTTTATGAACTTTCCATGTGATTCTAAATGTAAGGTAATATTCTACACCTGTAAGGTAAATGATTAAACATACAAAGATAAAAGGTAAAAATAAACATACAAAAACCAAAGTTCAGTTTACCTGCTTTGAAAATAACTGAACAAATGAATTTAATATATAATTAAATCTTTTATTTACATGTAATATTATATAGAATATGTATACCTAATATTTCAGTGCACATAAAGCACACTATCAATAATACAATGATTATATATAAACCATGAAGAAAAATAATTTGATCTGATTTTTTGAGGTGACTTTGAGTCATCTTTCTCTATCTGCATTTTTCCTTTACTTCTGAGACTTTTTAACTAGAGCATGTGATTCAAGTTTAATACAGCAAATCAAAGTCATTGAGTTGGTGGTAGATATGTGTGTGAGAGTCATTCTAGCATCCCTTTTATAGCATCTATCCTCTCCCATGCATCTGATTTTCTATTGCTCTCATAACAAATCACCACACACTTAGTGGCTTTGAAAAAAATCAGTTGATTGTGTTGGTCAGAAGCTCTGCATGGGGCTACTGCTCTAAAATTATTTTCTTTTCCTTTTCCTGCATTTAGAGTCCTATCTCTTCTTGCACATATGTCTCTGCATTTCAAAATTGACAATCTTGCATCAAATTCTCTTCATGCTGCCATTTCTCTCTGACTACAGGTGGAAAACATCCTCCTTCACTTTTAAGGACCCTGGTGGTTATGTCACCTCCCCAGGTAATCCAGCATGACCACCATACTCCTCCTTTTAATTACATCCATAAAAATGTTTCTTTTGGAAACTAAGGTAAAATATTCAAAGGTTCTGGGAATTATAGCAGAAACATCTTTGAGGTTATTATCCTGCTTAACAAACTCCCTTGTCTCCCATATATATTGCTGGAGTGTCCTATTAATTAATTGCAATCTGCCTACTGATAGTTGCTGACTGAACCAAACGTGGGTAACTGATTTAGTCTAGGCCAAGAAGTTCTTTTGTTTAAGTCAGGTTTGTTGTTGCTGTGATGAAAAACCTGAAAAGAACAATTTTAGAGGTGGAAAAGTTTATTTGGGGCTCATAGTTTCAGATGTCTCAGTCCATAGATGGCCAGCTTCATTCCTCTGGACCAAGGCAAGGCAGAACATCAGAATGGTGTGGTAGAGGAAAGCAGCTCAGAACATGACAATAAGGAAGCAGAGAGACATTTGACTTACCAGGAATAAAATATATACCTGAAGAGGCACAACTCCAGATACTCACCTCCCAGCCATACCCTACCTGCCTACAGTTTCTACCCAGTTAATCTAAATCAGTGAATTGACATATTGATTAATTTAAGGGTTTCACAACCTAATTATTTCAATGCTGACCTTTCTTGCATTGTCTCACACATGAACTTTTTGGGTATAACCCATATACAAACCTTAATAACCTTCATGAAACTTCACTTTGGAACTGGGTGCTAGTCATTATTTCTGTTTTGTCTATGGCTATGAATGTTACAAAGAACTGTTAGCAGATATGTTAATCACAAAGTGATGAAAATATGCCAGTGGAAATGTTATAGGGCTGAGTCTTTCAGGAAACTGAGGCAGCACAAAGACCCTATCTTCAAACTCTGATTTTTGTAATCAAGTCTGAAAGATTTCAGACCTGTCACTCAGAGCAAGAGGCATGATTTTTTTGAAGGGATAGGAAATGGAAAGGGTGCACTCTCAAGGGAATGAATGTATTTCTCAGAGAAGAGAGAGACTAGGTTACTTTGACCCATGCTGTCTCATTCTAACTGGATTCTTAACTATACATTGTTACAGATTTTACAGTTAGGAGAAATTGTACTTACCTCTGTAAGTTTCAGGATCTGGTAGGTGAAAAGGTTGCAAAAATGTCCTCCTTTGGGAACTTGGGTTCCTCTTATAAACAATATTTCAAGCCTGCATTTCTCCTATGGATAATAAATAGTTCTCCGAGGAAAGTGACATATCCTGTCCATTTAAGCCAGCCAGGGCTGCAAGTAAATTACTTCTTGGAAAAGAAAGCATGTGGATGTCAGTGCAGTGCCCATTTTATGGAATTATTCCCTTACATTCATGTTCCTACCATTTACATGTGTTTGTCTTCTATGAGAATCAATCATGCTTTGAGATTAAGAAACAAAATGCAGAGATTAGAATAACCTGGTATTATTTATCTTCAGTTGGCCTCCCCTGAGGTCAAGCTCAATAGTTGCCTTTTCTGTGTCTAAGTTATAAAATTACCCCTTACATTCCAGGAACCAAAATTATTAACTTATTTTTTAAAACTAAGTCAATGTGAATTTCTATTCCTGTATTCAACAGTGTTAACTAATATGCAATTAATTGGAATTACTTAAATATTTAGATTGATAATATCGCTTAGACAAACTACTTTCATTTTGATTTTATGTATACTATGTTAAATAATTAGACTTGCTCTTTTTTGCCTGAGTCATCACTATTTCTTCATGCTTTTTGAGTTCTTTTGACTAATATTAACCAAATTAAATAAAACCATCTATACTACTTCTGAACTTTTGTCTAAAAATGCATTTTTAATCCAAGAAATTCCTTATTCTGTCTTATTTTTTTTCTTCTTGACTTCAGAAAACTCCTAAAAGTTTACTTACTCAACTCTTGAAATACCCATATTGTGAAATTAGAGGTTTTTCAATAGTTTTGCATAAATTCTTAGCTCAAGAAAGTGGATATTGTGCATCAGAGGATCTCATGAGTGTCAAAGGACAGAATATGTAGCTGAATGCTTCAGAAACCCTTCATGATGAAGGCATCCCTTTCTCATTTTTGCTTTTCCAATGAAGCTTAGATGGGAGTAGATGACTTTTAAATGTCACCCTACTGGAAACCTTCACAGTGTTTTTATTTATGTTTAATTAACCTAGAACAATAGAAAGCCTTATGAGTTTACACTAATAAATTTCTGAAGTCTGAAATGTTCAGATCCTCAGAAGAAATGTAACAGTAAATAATTGTTTGGACACTTTGAAATAACAATCTTTTTCCTTTGTATTTTAAAACAATTTCAAATTGCATATAGGACTCCTATAGCTTTCAGTGATCATAAAAATGAATGACTAGAAAGAAGCAGATGAATGCCTATAGCAATAATACATATTAATTAAATTACTTCCTCAGTAATTTACAAATATGAATTCATAATGATATATTAGAGGAAATCTCCTTCTTTTTAAGATCTAAAATTGTCAATTCATTTTAAATACTTTCCATTCTTTTTTCCCCAAATTCTTTGCATGAGAGATTAAAAGAATGAAAGAATAGGGAATGTAGTCATAACAATATATTTGAACTCCCTAAGTCATAAAAAACTCTAGCTGTCCTCTCACACCACCTCTATGTTTGCCATTGCAGACCTTGGAACTGCTTCAATCTGTATGGATAATTATTCTGTGTCAGATTAGAATGGGTGACTCTTTTTCATGCTCAGTTTACTGGTTATATTTCCAAGTATTCAATTCTATCTTCTTATAAAAATATATTTTGAAACAGAAGCTTTCACTTGGAGAACTTTTCCCTCTTTCTTTCTAAAATTATTAAAATTTGCGTTGACAAGTACGATGGCACACATCTATAATTGAAACAACTTGGGACCCTGAGGCAGGAGGATTGTTAGTTTAAGAATAGCCTCAGTAACTTAGCAAGGTTCCTAAGCAAGACTCTTAACTATGCCCTGTCTCAAAATGAAATAATAAAAAAGGGTTGGGAACGTGTCTCAGTTGTTTAGTGTCCCTGGGTTCAATCACTGGTACCAAAATGAATAAATAGATAAATAAAAAAAGAAACAAATAAATAAATACCAAAATTCATGTTAATTCAATCACTTGAGATTTAAAATAAACTGTCTATGCGTTTTCTTATATATGCCATAGAGCATATTATATATGGAGCTTCCTAAGAAACATATATCTAGAATATGCAGATATTGCTTCTTTATATCATGTCTACCTAGTAATTTATGTGATACTTTATTATTTTCTAAAATGTAATCTTCAAACTAAGGAAAAAATAATCCTGTTCCCTTGGAGCAATTCCTCTTTCCTACATGAATCTCTAGAATCCTCACAGTCCAGTGGAGATTTTTTAATTGTATTTTAATTTCAAGCCCTGTTCCAGTTTCAGGGTCTATAAATATTCTGGTGCTACCAAGCTCTCCAGTCAGAAGAGACAGTTTACAATCCACTACTGTCTGTTTGCCAGAAAGAAAGTTCTCATGAGTGCAAGGCAGTATCCTGATTTCTTTACATATACCCAGTTTTTAAGCCACTGTGTAAACATCAGGCACAATATTACAAGACCAAAATTACTATGGGAGCAGGAGAGCTGTGTTTTATCTTTTACCACCCAAGAGATAAATATTCACCAATTTTATCACAATAACTTGGTTTCTGATTTCAAATATCTCTTCATAGATATTTATTTGAATTTAGCACTGAACAGGAAGCAGTTCTACCAGCTCACATAGTGGTTACTATTCAGTCAAAACCCCTTGAAACTTAACAGAAAACTGCTGATGAACTTGTTTCTGTGTCATATCACTTGTGGTATATATAGACTTTACTAAATCTAATTCAAGAAATTCATTCGTCTTTGAGATTTGATATTAAGATTGATATGAAAATCCAGGTATTATACTGACTGGCCAATGTTTTATTAATTTGTATTCCAATATAAAAGTGTGCAGTAGGAAGAATAGATTCACTCTATTAAATTAGTATGTCCACACAAAATCAAAATAAATACTCTTTATATAGGACTTCAGGATTATAATGTTTCATAGTATGTACAATTAGATTGTGAGCAGAAGCAAGATATTATCCATTCTTTATGTTTTCAGCTTCAACAGTGAAAAGTGTGATTAACCCAGAAAAACATGACAGAAGAGAACATAATGCAACTCAGTCTTTCCCCAGCTAAAAGTTTGACATGCATAATTCTTCTATACCCAACCTTCTCTTTCTCCTTGTGAGTTACTTGCAAAATGTTAGTTTTATTTCTTTGATTTATCAGTCTCCCTCTTATTTCTATGGTAAATCTGATAGCAATTGATTTTATATAACATAAATATTGTCTGCTTTAGTCAGTGTTTTTTTCTGCTGTGACCAAAAGACACAACAAGAGCAATTAAGAGGAAGAAAAGTTTATTTTAGGGTTCACGGTTTCAGAGGTATTAACTGATAAATGGTCAATTCTATTCTTTGGGGTTTCAGTAGTCTTTGCCCGTGGACAGCTGACTCCATTCTTCGGGACCTAAGGTGAGGTAGAATATCATGGCAGAAGAGTGTGGTGGAGGATAATGGCTCAAGAGTGGCATCAAGAAGTAGGGGTGGTGGTGGTAGGGGGGCAGAGAGAGACTTATGCTTTAAAAGGACAAAATATATACCCCCGCCCAAGGCATGCCCTCAGGGACCCACCTCCTCTAGCCACACCCTTCCTGCCTACAATTACCATCCAGTTAATCTCTATTAGGGGATTAATGCACTGATTATTTTCAGGCTCTCCTAACCCAATCATTCCACTTTTAAACTTTCTTGCATTGTCTCACACATGACCTTTTGGGGCATACCTAAGACCTAAACCCTAACATTATCCCATACTTTTATGAAGAAGTCTCATTTCTTAAAAGTTAGCATTAATTAGTTTAGATTAGACAATATTGCAACAGAAGTTTATTTCTTCATCCAGTTATATAACAGAGATGAGCTAATGTAGTAGTTTCTGCTCTAGGCAGTTAATCAAGGATCCTGGTTGTTGGGGGGCATTCCCTGTTAGGAGACAATTCTTAATGGATGACTTTGCATTCCTGCATGTTTTCTGAAGAGGCATTGATCAATTATATTCTGGATTATATTTTCAAGAATCTTTGGTGACAGAGATTCATGATGCACTATTTTAGTCTGGTGAGACAGAACATCCACATTCATAACAAGTTACATGTAAAACATTTACATCTTAAAGATAGGGGAAATAGAAGTCTAGTATTTATTGTTGTCTAGTCACCTAAGTTTTAAGAATGCTGCACAAGGGTTAGTGGAGTCTTACCTGTGCATGACAAATTTGCAAAGCAGCTGAGAGACACAGAAAGCAACCCACCCCAAGCTTTATACCCTAAGGAGCTAAATGAAATGCTAGACTAAAATGCAGAGGGACATCTTGCTCTAGAGAGAGACTGGAACTGAGCCTGGACAATTCTGGTCAGTCTCTCCCTGTTTTCAATATGTTGCAATCTCAGCATGTCCATAGTTAACTATTGAGCACTACAAGTGAGGTAGGGAGGAAGGGAATTGTGTTGATAAAAGGAAACCGAGAACCACCATCATCTTTGAGTAGTAAACAATCTTAGAACAGAGATAGTATTCTTCTTTGGGTCAGAGAGCAGATTTATTTCTTGATCAGGATAGTCAAAATATTGTCTCCAACTGGAGCAAAGTTGAAGCAGATCTTCTAGGATTCCCTTCAAAATATTAGGGGTTTCCTAGGCTATGGGCTCTGCACTGGTGATAAAACTCACGTGTATAACATTCATTTTGTATATTCCTTACTGCTCCCATGGAACTTGAGGAGAAGGTGAGCCAATGGAGACACTGAGTTACTGTTCTTTGATGCACTGTGAGGAATAAAGTCATTTGTCTCTGACCCAGGAGTTTCATGTGCTTTGCTAGAAAATGAAACTATGACAAGATAATTTGTTAGTTTGCTAATAGGGTAAAATTACTGCTGCTGAGACTTTCATCTTCTCTGCTATCTGGGACATGGACTCTCATAACATCTGCCTAGAGGGCTCCAGCAGAATCCAGATATCACATTTGACTCTTCATGCATCAACGGAAAATGATACTTTGAAGGTTCATTCATGGAAACTTGTTTTATTAGGAGGATGAATTTATCCTTCCCATGGCCAGTTCTCAAAGAAATAGAGAACTATGTATTGGTAAATGCTAGCAATTTATAACTCCAGGCTTTCTCTATCATGTGGTCTGCAGAGCAACTCCCCCAACAAATTCAGAGATTTTCTTCAGTTGATGATAGAAAATTCATAAAAACTTTCTTATTTTATGACTTGTATTTATTTCTAGTCCTTCCAATTTGGGAATACTAGTGGATTTTTCTAGAATTATATTTACATACAAATCCTAAAACTGGACTCTTTTTTTCAGGATTGCAGTGACTTGCCTCTTAATCCATTATTTCACTGTTCTACATGCAAAAATCTTACACATATACCTTCAAAATTTTGTATATTTCAATAGGTACAGATTTTTGTTATTATTTTTTTCATATTAGGCTATTTACTTATTTGTGTTTAGCTTCCATCATTAGGTATTGATTTTATACATGAGAATTGGGAAGACAGCTATTAACAGGCTCTCCTTTCCAGATGTTTCCAAAAGAACATTTGGGGTTTTAAATCACATACAATTCTAAGTAACTATAAGCTATTTCCAGCACATTTTAACCACTGTGTATAGTTGCAGATTTTTGATCCTAAGTAGGTTTCATTTTTATTAATTTCTGAAGCAGTGGTAGAGAGAACCTATGTTACTTTATAAGAAAAGTGTAGTGATAAATGCTCTGGGCCTGTGAGAATGAGAATGAGTACATGCACAGAACATGCATAACCCAACTGAAGTCCATCCATGGATCCTGTGAAAAGATGGAGTCTGACTCAGATTTAAAGTATAAATTACTTCAGATTTTGCCACCAACAATAAGACAACACAATATTGACTTAGACACTGAAATGAAGATGCATATTTGCACAAAATTATATTCTTCAAGTTATATAAACAGCAGCTAACACTAATTTATGACAAAATATTTGAAGATATTGAAACTATGTCCAGTAACTACTAAATGGCCATGTTTTTTTAATGAGTAAAATAGTAGTTTATTATTATTTCTATTAATATATATCTCTCCAGAATATTATAATGATTGGTAAAATGTACAAATATATTCAAGATAAGACTTTGTGTTGGGAGTGGTGACTGAATTATTGTCCTTGAGCTGTCCAGCAACAGAAGCGGTGCCTCTTCTGGGAACTTTCTGCTAGAGGGTGCTGATTGATTGCCCAGTTGCTATGGTGACACTCTGTTCAAAAGAGGTTCCGCGCCTGCCACGGAAATATCAGTTCTTGTCAAGTTCAGATGCCAGCTGCCTGGGGGTAGAGAATTATGGGCACAAGGTGATAATTATAATTGGGCTACAAGTATCCGACTTTGTTTGCTTTGAAGAAACTTTCTTACAATAAATCTTTTGATGTTAAAACCTATATAATAAACGTGCTGAGCTCATACCGGGTCACTATCTCCCTACCAGGCTTTAGTGATTCACTCAGCCCCAGCTTTCTCTATTTGTGTGTCTGTCTTTTCTTTATTCCCTCATCACCCCTCCTCTGGTACCTGAATTAACAGCCATGCAGGTTGTGGCATTTTTTAATGTAATTTTACATGACATAATTGCAAAGGACACTGATACTTACTTTTGATAGCATAAATCAATCTGAATTTTGTGCTTTTAAGAGGAATATCCCTATCATTCTTTAGGATTATTTATAGTTTAGTAATAAAGATAGAGATTCAGAAAAATATTTTTTTGGTACTTTCATTAAGCAATCTTTACAGTCAATTTACATAGTCAAATATTATATAAAAAGTAATCCTTACATTTTATTTGCACAGTCAAATGTTATATATAAAAATATCAATCCTTGGAATTTAAATGATACTGATTATAATTATATGAGGTGGCAGGATGGCTGGCCTAGATTATCAATGAATAGACGAACTATGGTAATCTTACTCATTTCTGGAAGGTAGCAAGACCATTGGATCAGGGTGATGTAGAATGTATACTTTCTGGTCTACAGGGCCATATGTTTCAACAGGCTGCCTCAGGCTTTATCAATGACTCATCTACTCCAGCCCTGCCCTCTGAGGGGCTCACCTGGGATTCTTCACATGAAAATTTTCAGTGATAAAGTGTCAGAACTCACATGCAAAATCCTTTCAAACATTTATTGTGTTACATTTGCTAGTGTATCATTACCCAGAGCAAGTTCATGGCCAAAAATGGATTCAAGGTGTCAAAAATAAAATCCAACTTTGGATGAATTTTGGATGAATGCATTGGTAAGTGCTCTTATAGGATGTGTGCTTTGGGGGGGGACTAAGACTTATTATAAGAAATTTGCTTTTGGAATTATGGAAACTGAGTAGTCCTAAGTCTGCCATAATCAAGTAGGACACTCAAAAGAGCTGATCGTGCAGATCCAGTCTGAGGCTAAAGGCTTGAGAAGAGAGCTGATGATGTAAATTCTGTTCCAAAAGCCTGCAAGAATAGACCCCCAAATAGCTGCTATTTCAAGTCTGAAGGCAGGAAATGTCCACTGTCCAGCTTGAGCTACTGAGACAGGAGAAATTCTTTCACACAGTCTTCTGTTCTATTTAGGTCATCAGCCCATAGGCAAGAGTCACTCACCTTAAGAAGGACAACCTGCCTTATTCCATCTACTAATACAAATGTCAATTTCATCTAGAAAAAAACTCACAGACACACCTAGAATAATATTTGACCAAATATTTGAGCACCTGGATGTCCATTTAAGTTGACACAAGAAATTAATCATCACAATGGGTGAAGCAATGAAATCACACTTAAAAGGGGCCTTCACATATGTGTTGTTTTTTAAAAATTTTGTGTTGTTGGGTGATCAAACCCAGGGCCTTGAGCATGATAGGCAAGTACTCTACCACTGAGCTATACCCCCCAGCCATCATTTATTTTATTTTATTATATAAATATATATTCCATCTTCTTTCCAGAAATTGAGCTCCCTGAATTAAAGCATGTATTGATTTTATCACTAAATAGTATTTTTATTTAAAAACATCCAATAATATATAGTAGAAGTCATATGAATTTAGAGCCATAATCTCACAAATTCTAATTTTGAAAGCTGTTTGACCTTTTCAAGCCCCAAGGGCATCATGCAATATAATGCTAAGAGCCAATTTTCTATATAAAGTCCAACTAGCCTAACAGAGTGCAACTTATCGAAGTGTTTCTCAGTCTCTGTGGTATAGTTTTCACAGGGGGAAAGCACAGTGAACTATGCTGCAAACTTATAAAGTAAAACACAAGGGCGGCAATTACAATTTTGGTGTTTTAAAACTATTTCTTAAGTGAGTGTGTTTCTAGTAACAGTTAAATTACATGCTGATATGCATTATTAAAACATTTTCCAGTTTTATAAGTCCTACCAAAAATATTTGTATTCATCCACACACCAATTCCAAGACTACCTTCATTGTTTAAAAGAGTGTCAGAAGGGATGGTTCAGATTAGTGAAAATATCCTGACTATACATGAATGATAGTTTTCCATAGTCCCCTATTGCTCCCTGAGGTCATTTTATAGTTATGCAAAACAATATTTTGTAGTTTCAAAGATTGAACATCAAATGAGACATACTATTTAGTTCCATAAAATTATACATAAGCAAAATCCTGTGTTGCATAATCAACTATTTCAATTTTCCTACAGAAAATGTTCCTATACCAATCATCCTTTTTATAGTGAAGAAGACTGATTTATCTGATCGATGGAAAAGTACACTTGAATAAACAGCATGTGTGTACAATAAATTCCCATAATATCGTGTACACCTTAGGATGGCTTTTCCCTCTGCAACAGAAAATAGGGAGGGAAGTTATTCTCTTCCATAGCCATTTTCCTCTCATGCTCAATGTGAGGCATCCTATGCCTTTTAAAGTTTATAGTTCCATTTGATATCATTATTTATAAGTTTGGAATGAATAATAATGCAATTCAACTTATATTTTATTTGTGCAAATAATATTCTTAGAAGAGCATCAAATGATGTTCATTCTTTGTGATATTCGGACATGACAGTGGGCAGGAGATGCCCTCACATACACAAATATACACGTTTATCCTCCCAAATTTACCTAGGAAATTTCCATTGGAAAAAATTCACTGTGACCATCTTGTCAAATAATATGTACACACAGTACTATATAACATGGACAAGTGTTTCTCAACCAGTAGTACATGTATGGATCTTGTTTAAGGTACAGAATATGATGTAACTTGTCTGAACAGGAAATAAATGTCTACTTTTTAACAACATCTCAGCTTAGGGCAATGTTTCTAGTCATATATATTTACATATATATATATGCACTTTTTATACATTATATATTCTATACATTACATACAAAACAACATTTAGTTCATGGATTCTTAAAATTATTAAATGACCCTAATATTTTTATGTACTCAATTAATTGCATTCTTAGAAATAAAATTTAAAAACAAGAAAGCTAAGTTCCATTATTAAAATCAGTTTGAAGTGGCAAAAAGAGTGATATCATGGGACACAAATTCTGTACTAGGATGATGTTACTTAGCACATTGTAATTAAATAGCTACAGCCATGAACTCTACTGGAAGAAATGGAGTGACAAATTTATATTTAGTAACCTCAAACCATTTTTTTCTATAGGTCTTAGTTTATTTTTGTTAACATCTCTACTTTAGAAAATGTTATATTTTTCTGTGTGAAAGGTAAACATAAAATTTGCAGTCTACTACATAAGGTATAAAATCTATGATGTATACATATATAAAAACAAATTATATAAACAAATTATAATATTGATAAACAACACCTAAAAGATAATCTCTATTCATCCAAAACTATACTAAGAACTCTATATGTATTGTCCTTTGAATTGTCAAAACAGCTATGAAATCAGCACCATATATACTCATTGTGTAAATGGAGAAACTCCAGCTTAGCAAAGTCAACTCACTTGCTTACTGTAACACATCTAGTAAGAGTGAGTGCGAACTGGGGATTGGAAGCAGTAACATCGTGTAGTTTTCAATGTATGTTAGTCAGTGTGATCACTCATTTTTTCTTACTTCCCATCACTGGACAATTAAAATAATCTCATATATTTGAGAGTTTTCTATCAGCAGCTTAGTGCTAACAAATTTTATATTAATTATTATATTGTTAGGATATACAAACATACACATAAATTTTAAAAAATTGCAGTGGCCTAAAATAAAATAGGTTATTTTTATTAGTGAAAATCTATTTTTTCTCCCAAGCTAAAGAATTTATATTGATATGATTATGAAAAATTTACATCCATATTTATTGAAAGTTACTTATTATTGTGATCTCACTCTTTCAAATTTAATTGTATAATAATAAAAATACAAAATCACTCTAGTATAATATTTTATTCCGCTTTTTCAACTATGTGACAAAAAAATCCTGACAAGAACAAAGCAGAGGAGGAAAAGATTATTTCGGCTCATAGTTTTCAAGGTTCAGCTTATGGTGGGTCAACTCCACAGCTCTGAGCCTGAGGTAAGGTAGAACCTCATGGCTGAAAGACACAGCAGGACAAGGCACAAGACAGGACAACCAGGAGGCAAAGAGAGAATGCTCCGCTCACCAGAAAAAATATACAACCCTCAAAGTTATATCTCAAATGATCTACCTCTTTCAGCCACACCCTCCTTGCCTACTATTACTATAGTAGTTATTATATCGAGTAGTAATATATATTATATACTACTACTATATAGTAGTACTGAGTTATTATATACCCGTGGATTAATCCACTATTAGTTCATAGCTTGCACAATCCAATCATTTCACCTCTGAACCATCTTGAAATGTCTCACATGTGAGCTTTTGGAGGAAACTGTATCAAAACCATAACATACAAATTATGAGAAATATACTTTTACAGATATTTTATCTAGGTTTTGTAACACCTTTGAAGAGGTAACACTTTTTTTATTATATTACCCATAAGAATATAGGTCCAAGATTGCCACTCAAAAATTTGCTTAACAAGAATTAAGAAGGGCCTGTAATCCCAGCACTTTGGGAGGTGGAGACCAGAGAATTGCGAGTTTAAAGCCAGTCTCAGCAACAGCGAGGTGCTAAGCAAATCTGTGAGACCCTGTCTCTATAGAAAACACAAAATAGGGCTGAGGATGTGGCTCAGTAGTGGAGTACCCCTGAGTTTAATCTCCGGTAAAAAAAAGAAGGGGTCAGGCATGGTGGTGCGAGCCTATAATCTCAGTAGCTCAGGAGGCTGAAGCAAGAGGTTGTAAATTCAAAGCCAGCCTCACCAATGTAACAAAGCCCTAAGCAGCTTACTAGAACTCTGTTTTTAAATAAAATATAAAAAGGGCTGGGGATGCAACTCAGTGGTTAAATGCCCCTGGTTTCAATCCCTGGTACAAAAAAAAAAAAAAAAAAAGGAGGTGGGGGAATGAATTAAGAAGGAATTGGTAATTTAAACTTGGAAAAGAAACTTCCAAACATTTAGGTTGCATCACAACACATTGAACTACATTCATTTTATCAATTTTAAACATACTTATAACCATGTATGATTAGACCCAAACTATGAATTATCGAAAATCAGTCAAGAAAGAATTCCAATTTACAACAGTTACAAAAAACAAGTATTCCAAATATATATATAAACAGGTGAAAAAACTTAAACCAAAATGTATAACTTAGTGGGACCTATGACCAGGACTACCAATCTAGACCAATCTAGAATGAGGGAGCCTGGTGAATAAATTTATACAATTAAAAATCTCTGCAGGTTGTTAACATAATCAATCAATATAGGAACAACTGTGATCATTGACTTTCATTCTTCCACTCAGAGTCAAGACTCAATCTTCTTGCACATTTTCTTTCTTCACTTTGATGGCTATGGTGAAAAGGAAATGGCCAAGATCTTCACCTATGTGTGCAGCTATAGCTATAGCTAACCCATGTGTTAACAGCAGTCTTTCTTCTGTAGTCAGTGTGAACAGCCATGTTCTATGAGAACTTTTGTGAAGTATTTACCTTAATCTGACAACAATTCAGGTGCATTCTGGCAGGCTGAGGATGTGTTCCATTGTTCCAAATTGTATTTCAGGGTATCTTAGACTTTTTCTATTGATGATTATACCATTAGTCTTCCAACTTTATCTTCTAACAGCTGCTTCAAAGTGTCTGGACAATTAAGAATCAGCTATATGACCAATATTGCTAAATGTGATTGATACATGACATTGGCAGGTTGATCCTATTCATCATGTTCTGATTTTGGGTTGATGTCATACTTTGCATGATTGATAATGATGATAATGAAATGGCCCCAAACAAAACAACAACTCACAAATCTAGATAGCAGTAGTTTAGAGTTTTTGAGATTTTGGTGCCATTGTTAATATAGACACGTGATTTAAAAGGAAATCCAATAGCATCTTTTTATAACAAAACTTACTTTTATCTCAAAAGACATTGTAGCATTCTACATTTGGTTTGTTTTTTCAGAGATAAGCATATTTCTATGAGATGAAAAATATTCATTGAGTATATTATGATTGTAATTATAATATTTTATGAAAATTACATTTTAGTGTTTTATTTTTGTCTTGATTCTTGGTGACATCAGACTTATTTTGCATGATCATTCAAAGCATGGGATTGAATCTGCATATTAATTCAAAGTTTTGTTATGTTCTTGTACAACTGACTTATTGTTTTCTGTTATGTAAATGATCCAGATGGCCACCAAATCTTGTGAGATAAACAATACACCATAATTTGGACAAAATCATATATGATTATATACATCTATGATAGTGAAAAAGTGAAGGTAGTACAATGTATTGTAAGTACAATTTGTACCTTTTGAAACGAGTTACCTTTCCACGTTTGAATTACTACTCTACAATTATTTCTTGTTATTGGTTGACTACGTTTTGGGACCAAGATCTTGGATCCAGACTATCATTGGTAATATAATGATAAAAAGAGTTGTCATTCAAGGTTGTTTTAAAGTATAGAAAAAAGAATGATGTTTAAAGTGTCTGGTTAAAACCTCATACTGGTTTGATTCAAGTTATGTTTACTACTAGTCTTGTCAATATGATGGACCAACCCCTCAAAAAAAAAAAAAAATCTTTCCATAGTATGAATGAGATTGTCTTTACTAACAAAATGACTAACAGCCTTCAAGCTTTAGAAAGAAAATAATTTTTCTCCATAGAAATTTTCTAGAATGTTGACCTACTGCTTAAACAGGACCATAGGCATAATCTACCCATTACTCTTATTTTCAGAGTACAGTGTTTACCCACTGTAATTACACTAAAGTTTTGTGCTTTTTCTCATTCTTTCAGATATCTCCTTGTCCTTTAACTAAGTTCCTGCTAACCTTGATCTTTAGCAATTCTGGCTGGCAAAGCTTCCTGTAGTCTGAATGCTTGCTCATAGAACACTGTCTTGATTCTCATTCGTGATCTACATCATCCTACATCACAGCCTCCTCTCCCACATACAATGGTGATCTAAGAGGCCATCTTTAATTTTACTGTATTGAAATGTTAAAATGTTTACTATAGATTTGGCTGGCTGTTGTGTATACATATTTACCCTATCATAAGAGGAACACATTCAATTCAAGTAGGGCAATAATAAATTCATTTATATTTCAAAAGAAGTGCTCAAATCACAGTCCATAATAGGTCTTGTTATATAAGAACAGAAAAATAAAGCTTGTTGGTAAGGGTCACCTTAAAGTGTTCTTGAACCTGTTTTCTGATATTTTACTGTCTTATCTGTTAGTCCTACAGGAAAAATTACCTACAGTAGTTGGTAAGTCACCTCTGTGTTCAATCTATGCATGACTGCTCTCAAGTGTTTGTTTCACTTGAGATAATATCTATAACTGCTTATAGATTGCTGCTTCTTGACTATCACAATAAGACTAGAAGACAAATAACAAGGATATTGACTCAAAAAAATATCACAAAAAATGACACAACTCAATGACACAACTCAATCATTGGATGAAATGAACTGTGCACTTTGGAGTGGAAACATAAACAAGCCAGTAGTTTTCAAAGGGTAAATTTAGATTCTATTGCAGATGCTTAAAGAAATATAATTACTGGGGCTGGGATTGTAGCTCAGCGGTAGAGTGCTTGCCTCGCATGCGTGAGGCCCTGGGTTCAATCCTCAGCACCACATACAAAGCAATACAAAATAAAGACATTGTGTCCATCTACAACTAAAAAAAGAAAAAGAAAAAAAAAAGAAATATAACTACTAATATTCACATTGGTAGTACTGGTGATTGTTCTGATTCTTAGGAGTTATGAACAAATCTTTAGATAATCAAATGGATGAAAACTAACTTAACATTTGTATATTTTGAGTTAACTTGACAAGATTGGGTAAACATAAATGTCAGTTACACTGGTAACTTTTGGAACAGAAAGGTAAGCTAATTGATCCAATTATACACATTATATACATTCTGGTAACAACATATTTGTCTTCAGGGGAAATTTAATAAACATCTATTTAATTAACCTACTAATTAGCTCAACATATACCACTAATGATTTAAGAACTATTGTACATATAGAAAATAAAAAGGGATAAGTTAATATTAAAGAGATGTGAGTTATAAATAGTTACAATATGGAAGCATGTTCTGAAAGATAAGCTATATGCTTAACACTATAAATCAAAAATTCAAAAACCTTAAGCCTTCTTATATCCCCCAAACACACACACACACACACACAAACACACATGTACATGCACTTATATAGAGAATTATATATACAAAATATATTTTGTATGCTTCTTGCAAAAGTTGAAACTCACAGATGGGTCAAAAGCAATAAAATGAAACCAAATAAATTTTGAGAGCTGACTTAGGTAAACATATTAAGAATTAGAACATATATAAAGGCCATGTGTGAAGATCATATGTAGAAGTGATCTAGAGCAGGTGGTTTCTTAGATTTTTTTCTTTTCAAGAAGGTTAGCTGGGTGCAGTAATGCACACCTGTAATTCTAGCAATTCAAGAGACTGAGGCAGGAGGATTGCAAGTTCCAGCCTCAGCAATTTTGCAAGGCCCTAAGCAGCTTAGTGAAACCCTGTCTCAAAACAAAACATAAAAAGGGCTGAGGATATGGCTCAGTGTTAAAGCATCCCTGGGTTAAATCCCTGATACTATATAAATATATATATATATATATACACACACACACACACATATATATGTATATATATGAATACATACGTATATATGTATGAATACACACACATATATATGTACATATATATGTATATATGTGTATATGTATACACACATATATAATATAAAAATATATAAATATATATATAAACTTAATCCATTTTTAGTATAACAATATTAGAGACTAGATAATTCATAAACAAAAATAATTTGTTTCTCAGAATGCTGGAGGCTTGAAGTCAAAGATAAGGCACCAGGAGATTCTGTGTCTGGTGAGGGCTGTTCTCTGCTTTCCAGACAGCACTTTATTGTATGATAGTATGGTTGGAGGGTGGGACTAAAGAGAGAGAAGAAAGGGGACAAATCCACCCTTTTATAATAAACCAACTCATGAAATGGCTGCATTAATCTGTGCATGAAGGCAGAGCCCTCGTAGTCAAGCAAGCCTCCAGTTACAGATATCACTTCCTAATAGTGTGATAATGGCAGTGAATTTAACACGAGCTTTAGAGGAAACAAGCATTCTCACCACAGAAAAAAATGCAATATATTTAATTCTGGTTTGTGGACCACACGCACATCTGTGAGTATACATACATGTGAACACACGCATTTACCTGATCTCAACCCTCTTATGTTTCTCCTTTTTATCTATGTATTAGTGATGTTCAAGACCATGCAAAAACAAACAAACAAACAAAAAATAAGAGAATATTCCTAGTATTACTCACCCCATCCTCCACTCCCCTAAGTATTTCAGTATTCTCTGTGGCTTTACTAAACAGTCCCAAAACATTTTCCTCAACATTTTCAATATGAGTGCAGCATTTGTTTAATTATGGTATCCTGACTGATTTAAAAAGAAATGTCCTACTTTACATGCTCGAAACTAAACCCATCCTCATCCACATCCCTTAAAGAGCATTTTGTCTAATGTTATTTTGGCTCAAGACACTGTCTTTCATTTAGTTTACTAAGCTTGACTCTTCACAACATGTTCTATTGTGTGTTTTTCCCTTCACTCCCAATGTCTGAATGTCTTTAAGATCAGCGTGGAATCTTTAACAACTCTCAGCTTTCTATTTCTTATCATCTGCTTTTAATCCATTGCTTTCTTATTTCTTATTTCCCTCTTTCAAGCAGCGGTTCTCACCAAAATAAAGACTCTGGGGATGTTTGTTCAAATTTTAATCTTGGACCATGCCATCCACAATTCCTACAAAATTTTGGCTTTATAGTTTCCAGCTTCGTTAGACCCATTCCCTAACTAGCCAATGAATACATGATTAGACTGGAAAAATAATCAAGTATCTATGCTTTTTAATAAAAATTTATTCATTAATGAAATCCACTTGCAAATGAAATTTAGAGTCTATCCTGTGAGACACTGTTGCTGGCACCCTAGCAAGCCTCTCCTACAACTAAAATGCAACCAAATATTAACAACAATTGCTTGTTCCTATGGTCAGTTCAAGATGGAAGGACGAATGCTTTTAGTCCTACTCATTTTGGATTCATCTGTGGTTCTCTCATAGGGTAGATGAAGGATGATTAGTGAGTAACAATGATTTCTTGGAATTTTCTTCGGTACTATCATCCCCAGATGCAAAAATCATTTCCCAAAGACAGTTTTTCAAATATAAGAGAAGAGACTCTGATCTGAGATTCAAAACTCCTATATGTAATAGCAGTGCAGGTGTCCCTTTTCATGTGTTACTTCCTATGATTAGAGTGTTTATCCTCTCTGTATTAATATGCTGAAATCTCATCTTCAATGCGATGGGGTTAAGAGGTGGCACTTCGGAGAGGTGACTAGGTCATGAAAACAGAGCCCTCATGAAGGGGAATGAGACCCTTGTAAAGTATTAGTTTGCCCTTTCACCAGGGGACAACTCAGTGAGAAGGCACCATTTATGAGAAAGTGAGCCCCTCGTAAGACACGGAATGTGGTGTCATTTTCTTGACTTTGGACTTCCTGGGCTTCAGAACTGTGAACCATACATTTCTGCTACTTATAAATGATGCAATTAAAGAAGTTTCATTATAGGAACCTAAATGGACTGGTATACTACTATTAAATAAACAAAGTCCTCAGTGGGTTAGTGGCCTTACAGTCTTTTCTCTTGCAGATTGTCATCTGACAGAACATTCTAAGCTTCAGATAAATAGGGATGATTTTTGCATGTTTCTAAGATTGGTAAGGAAAAAGAATATCATGTAGCCTATAAAGGATGATTTTCAGCAATTATTAAACTCCGCTGGGCTCTGCTAAGTTAAATTTCAAATTGTTCTGCATTGGTCATTGCCATCAATCATACAGTAGAATTGATGCTGAAATCCATGTTGGTGCCCTGGCATCTACCCCTTTTGTTGACTACTGCTTCCTAAGGCATCTTTCTATTCCTGACCTTCTGGCTGCTCTAATGATGCTGCTAAGTTGCACAGCTCTCTATGAGATGACTTTAAGGCCATTTTGTATACTTGTGTCTTGACTATTACTCATCAAATATTGCTACTGCACTTAGCATTGGTCATTACGTGAAGTGTGCAGTCACCTCAAGCAACTGTTTTAGAGGTGAACACGATGTGTTGAGTTTTCTATCACCCCTGTTGATTCTATTAAGACTTTTAGTCTAGTCTAGAGCTGAGTCTTGAACATGCTTCTCAGAAACTCAGAGTCTGTAAATTCCTGCATTTTTTCTGTCAAACCTCTTCTTTTTCATCGTTGTTCAAACAAGTATCTTTTTTTTTCCCAGTGAGAGGAAATATAGCTTTTGCATAATTCTCTATTGTTTCTCACTCTAAGGTTTATGGCATAAACTTTAGTCTATTAGTCTTTCAAGCTCTTGACATGATGCTAAAATTCTTTTATAAAAGAGCTGAGCTTTCATGGTAAAATCGTATTTGCTTTAAGATGAGTATCTTTTTAAACACAAAAATAAGTTTCTTTAGAATTCTGCTGTCCTCCCTGTGGCAATAAATGTCACTGATTGATAGGTTTGAGGGACAGTAGAAAATATAAGTATTTCAAATAGTATCAGTCTCAGGTATTGTTATATTCATTTTAGAATAGTTTTGCCTATAACTAATAGGGATTTGTCTCAAATTAGTTTAATGAATGATAAAATATACATTCATACATAAAGAAAGCCTAGAGGAAACTAATGTTCTGTAATGTTCAATCATGTCTTTTAGGACATGGTCTTTTCCCATTTTACTTCCCTTTTGTTAGTTCAACCTCAGGCTGGTGTGGTAGAAAGATGCCTGCATTCTTTCCAATTGTTCCATCCCCAAACACAAATACATTCTGAGGAAAATGAGCATCCTTTGTATTCATATAGTCTGTTTTCAAATTAAGAGACCTTTCCTCCAGCTTCTCAGTCTGTTTTTACCAGCCAAGTATCTTTGCCATAATAGGATGATAGTTTATCACTGCATCAATCTCTAGAAGATACTAGAGAATACCCCAAGATCAATTATGCCATTTGTTTCTCCTCTTCCTGAGGTTTAATGGAGATAGCAGAGAGAGATCTGTATCTGCAATAAATTGGGATCTTTTCAGAAGGAGAATGCCAGAGATGTTTAGTACTTGGATAAACAAAAATTTCTGAAACAATCTTAATACAAGCTTATATATTTGCAATAAATTATAAGACGTTTTTGCTTCCCTTTAAAATTTATCCTGTAGAGACTAGACAGTATCAAGTGTTTTCAAGTAGAAATGCAAGATGAGCATATTTGCATCAAGAGGATTTGCAAAAATGAGGGGAAATATGGCGACTGTGTTATATTTGTGTGCATGTGGGGAAGCTAAGCACAAGAACTTCCAGAAAACTCCAGAAGTGGTTTAGAGAAGTGAAGAGAAGTGGTTCACACAGAGTGAAGAGATAAAAGAGATTGCTTTCTCCGTTTTGCCTTTCTTCAGAAGAAATGAAGTATCTACTTGAAATTGTATCTGATTGAAGTAGCTAATTGAAGAGTGGGTCAGGGTGTTCCTGTAAGAGCAGAATTGAGAACATTTTTTTTTTAAAATGTAAGTTCCAGAAGTGCTAACATGAGATGCAAAGAAAATTTCAACAATTACATGCACATGTACAGGGAGAAAGCAAAAATTAGACTTAAATTGAAGCTCATCCACGACAGGCCAGTTGAATGGAGTCTGACATATTTGACATTGATCTGATCTTCATTTGAGGATAGTGAGAACTCTATTCTTTGTGATGGTCTGACGTGGGTTTTTAACTTGCTTGTAGTCAGTGAAAGCTGGAGTACCCTGTGTTATCTTGGGACATGTTTCCAGCAAATGCTTGTCCTTGAGCCCTGCCTTTCTGCCTGCTTGTGTGCCATAGCACAATGTTTTAAGTTAGCACTTCTTAAGTTTAGTCTCAACTTCTTCACTGCTTAGTGGCTCATACCATGAGCAAGATATTACACTTATCTGTGTCTTAATTTTCTTACGTGTAAAATGAGAATAATGATGAGCCGGGCGCAGTGGCTCAAGCCTGTAATTCCAGCACTTAGGGAGGCTGAGACAGGAGAATTGCGAGTTCAAAGCCAGCCTCAGCAATGGCGAGGTGCTAAGCAACTCAGTGAGACCCTTCTACATAAAACACAAAATAGGGCTGAGGATGTGGCTCAGTGGTTGAGTGCCCCTGAGTTCAATCCCCAATACCAAAAAAAAAAAAAAAAAAAAAAAAAAAAGAAGAAGGAGAATAATGATGGTACCCAAAACATAATGTGTGGATTACACATGACATATGGTTTTACTTGTGTTTGCTTATCCTTAATGAATTTTTAGAAGTTCGTCTCCTTAGTGTGGAAAGGTAATCACACATTTCACTATCTATTTCAATCTGGAAGTTACACAAAATGGAAAGATTACTACCCTAAACTAATTTAGCTATATTGGACTTGCAAATCTTTATATTTTGATTCATGTGTATTGTATAAAACTGCATTAAATTACTATGGATATGTGATCATATGAGTTTAGAAGGTTTGACCAGAGAATATTAGTTTGAGATACACACGCACACAAACACACAGTGAAACACACTCAGTGTTCAATGACTTTGACTTGAATTAAGTGGAAAGCTTAAGTAATTATGAACTTTCTGAGATCTTTAATAATCTTGGTTATAATAACTTAAATACAAAACACTAACTGGAAACACTTAAAATGTGCTGCTACATGCTAACAACAAAATATACCAACAACTTATGAATAATTCCCAATACGTTTTATTTTAGAATTTGTATATTTATTTTTTATTGTCCACTAATAAAAAAGAATGAAATATAGATGAGGTTCTACATACCTACCACCCATGTTAGGACAGCTTTCCTCGGTTGCGTCCGCGGAAAAGCTTCATGTGGTCCTTCTGATTTCCCTGTGTGTTGTGCCAATTACATTTGCGACTGTGGTGATAAAAATTCTAGTTTCTATCTACTCTTAGCAACATGTATTGTGAATAGATTTTAATTTTATTTTGCCAATAATAAAATATTTCATTTCTCTGGGCTTCTATTATTAATTGTTTGAATTTGATCTTTGAGTATATTTTGGCACGTTTATGGAAAACTTGGCTTTTAATTCTGTGAAATGTCTCTTTTATCACCTATTTTACCATCAGTTTGTTTGACCTGTTGATGACTGAAAGGACTCTCTTAAATAGTTTAATGAAAATTTCTTTGTTTGATACAGTATTATGCTGACATGGGGTATTTTTTCCTCATTACTGTATATTTTCTTTGAAATTTAATATAGTCCATGTTATAAAGCATTTCAATTATTGTTTGCATTTCTTTCCTTCCTAGCAATACTTCCATATGTAGAATATAAATATTCTCTGATATTTTCATGTAAATGTTTTGTAACTTTATATTTTTAATTATTTTATGCAAATGAACTGGGGTTTTGTATATGCTGTGAGGTAGATATCTAGTTTCCGGTTTTTTTCCATATGAAGAACTAATTGTTTCAATAGTACTTACTGTCTTTTATAATATTTTCCATAAAACAACATTATTTTCAAATTATATGATTAATTTTTAGTAATACTTGTATAAGTTGAGATAATTAAACATTTTCCAATTATCTGAAATATTTGTTCCTGAATAAGTCAAATTTCCCATGCATTTTTAGCCTGATCCTTGGCTCATTCTTTAAAATCACTGAATCATTTGTCTATACTTACATAAACACCGTGGTTTGTCTTCACTAACATTTTTATTGTCTATCCTGTTATTTGATAAAGTATGACTACACTGATAGTTTATAATATTCTCACCTATTTGGACATTTTCCCTCTTATATTTGATGCCTATTACCATCATTCAGTTCCAAATTTTGAAAGAATTACAGAATCTATGAATTATTTAGAAAGAACTATCATTTCCATGCTAATAAATCTTTACAAAAACATGCTATATATCTCTGTGTATTTATTTAGGTATTTTTCTATGTCCTTCAACAAATATTGTAGTTTCTACCATTTAGAATGTCTTTTGCTTGAAAATTTTAACTAAATTTCTCCTATCAGATTAAACTGATTTTTTTTCAAAACTATCAAACTTTGTGAATTGAATTAAGTGACAATTCTACTTTCCTTGTTAATTTCTTTTATTGTAGGTACTCAAACTAATAAGTTAATGCCATACCAAATCAATTTTGATTCCTGATAAACCCCAAAATGAGCCATTCTACATTAACGCTTTTTCATGCATTACTAAACTCAGTTTACCAATATTTAGATTGATACTTGAATTAATTGCTATTAGTAAGATAAATTCTTCCATGAATTTTGTTCAGTTTTTGACATCAAGATTATGTATGTTACATAATAAATTTGAGTTTACCTTTTTTGTTTCTATTATCTAAAAGAATTTTTAGAGGCTTATAATTATTTATTGTCATTTGGTTAAACTGGAGCCATGTATACCTGGTTTTATTTCAAGGAAAAAAAAATAACTAACTTATTCTGTAGAAAGTTTTAAGTACTTTTCAAATGTTCAGTATCTTCTTGAATAGAAAATGTATCTAATTTTGATATGTTATGTTTTTCTAGACTTTATGAATTATCTGAGTTTTTGATACTACAGACATAAAATTATTCAGTAAATCTGTACTTAACTATTGTTAAACCAGCATATTTTATATACTCATTTCATTCCAATCTTTTTTTTTAAGGTAACTACTCAGAATTTTGCATAATTTATTAGTTATTTTCATGGAATCAATTTTTTCTCAGTGTAATTCTAGCTAATAAAAAATTTGACCAATTCATTAATTTTGTTTTCATTTCCATCGTCTTTTTTGTTTTTCTTTGATTGTGAGTTTTTCTGAATGCTTGAATCTCTGAATTGAAAGCTTATGGTAATACTTTGGAGCATTTCAAAATTCCTCTCTATGCTACTTCTTAATTCTAAATGTAACCTGACAACACACATTTATTTATATCATTAATATATGCATAAAATTGTGTAAAATGTATTTCACATTAAAAGAAATAAATTTAGGTGTCAATAAGAGTTTTAATTACTAAAAATATGTCTGATTTTCTCAGAAAGCATATTTCTGCCTGCATATACCTTGACTTAATTTTATTTATCCTGTAAATGTGATGTATAAGGGAAAATGGGTTATTATTCCATTTCCCAAACACAGAAGCATTGGATGTGTATGGGTAGAACTGAAGGATCTACAAAAGCATGTTCAGTGATGCTAGAGACCTCTGAGGTGTTTCTACTAGTGTTTTTATGGAATACATACATCAATTATTTTCTCACCTTCTGCTACAATTAGCACTATAACACTTAAATATGTACAATTCTATCACTGGATAATATGAAATTACAGATTTTAGTTTTTATTTTCTACTTAATTCATGATTTACCATCAGAGAGGTAAATATGAGAATTAAAATGACTAGATTTGGTTCTAAAGGAAGATGGGTCACTTTTCCAAATGAGAATGTGTTCAAATCTCACCTCCAAAGTAAAGGGTACAGAAAATCTCTTTGATCAAATGCTCAACACATTAAATTTTTCAAACTCCAAGAAGGCTTGAAAATTGAAAGAATGTGTAGTTATTTATAACTTCTTGTTCTCTTGGACAATTGTTATAAGAAAAACACATATTTTTTTTTTTTTGCTGTTGGCCTCATAGATTTGTTCAGCATTCTCCCTCTGAACAAACAGGCATTTCTCTGTGTTAGTGTCTGAACTGAAGGTGAGTTTCCCAAAGTCAAGTTCTTAGATATTATAGAGCCCTGTTTGGTATAGACTTTAGGATGACCTAAAGTTTCTCCTGCATTAATTTCACTTACTACTGAAGAAAATAAACATTTCCATTATTTGTTTTGTTTAGAACATAACTTGTAACCACTGTGTTTGAGATCTGGTGTTGAATTCAGAAACAACAAATTAAGTAAAAAGGAAAAGAAGTAATATTGCAATAAATGTTCCCTAAAATATTTTGTAAGGGAGAGGAAGCTTAGGTGAGTATTAACATATTAGTCTTTGATTAATATTTTTCCTCACTAAATTGCATCTCTTCCAGGAACATAAATATGAATATTGTGAGCCAGTGAATGTTAATGTCCTGAGGAGCTATGTTGCAGACCTGCAAGTTGTTTACATACTAGAATGTCTTACTGGATATAAGTAAAATGAAATAAACAAGAAAATAGGCTATCAATGAAACTATCATTTATTTCTATTAAAAACACTCTAATTCAAGAACATTTGGGTACTACTTGTAACCAGAGGTATTGAAGAAGAGAAAAAACTCAATAACTCTAATGTCAATGACATGCAGAACATTTTAACTTGCATGAAAAGAATACAAATTTATCTGATCTTTATGAACAGTCAGAACTTTCTACTCGAAATACAAACACAATAGTAAATTTCATGCCTTTATAAATTGCAACTTTAATCTTGCTCTAAAGTTTTCTAATACTTTCAAACCTAAAAAGATTACAGATTTTGTCATTCTAATAATTCATTTTAAGGGATGTGTTTATTTAATTCTCTGAAATACTTCCCAACTTAAAAAAATATTTTCTGGGGATACATTCAGTAGTGGAGTTACAAGATCACAAAGTTGTTCTTGTTTTAACTTTTGAGACATATCCATACTGTTCTCGATAGTGGCTGTATTAATTTACTTTCCTACCACTTTTCTACATGTCCTAATGAGCATTTATTGTGCTTTGTCTTCTGGTAATAGTCATTCTAATAGCAGTGAGGCAATATCCATTTTTGATCTGTATTTCCCTGATGATTAATGAAGTTATGGCATTTCCCACATATCTGTTGGCCACTTGTGTCTTCTACTCAGAGTGTCTATTTGCAATCTTCTGCTCCTTTTAAAATTGTATTTTTGATTGAGTTGTTTGAGTTCCTCATGCATTATAGATATTAACTCTTTGTCAGATAAATTATAGGTTGTCTTTTCACTTTTTTATTGTTTCCATTCCTTTTAGCTGTTCAGAAGCGTTTTAGATTGATATCATCTCATTTGTCAATTTTCTTTTTAGTTTCTCATGCTTTTAATTCTTGCCACAAAAAGTGTTCCAGGCCAATGTCATAAAATGTGTTCTGTATGTTTTCTTCTAATAGTTTTATAATTTAAGATTTTATATTTAAGACTTCACCAATTTTAAATTGATTTTTTGTATAGTGAGAGACAGGGTCTAGTTTTATTCTTCTACAGGTGAACATTTGATTTTCACATTACCGTTTTATTAAAGGAAGTATATCTTTCTAAACATATGGAATTAGTGTATGTTAGAGTGATTTCTATTCTCTCATGTTCATTGACTCTTTAGAAGAGCCAAGATACGAACTCAACTTAGGTGTCCCTCAAGAGATGAATGGATGAAGAAAAGGTGATGTATACAGTGGGTTGCAATTCATCAATTAAAAAAAGAATAAAATACTGTTATTTATAACAATATAGATGAAGCTGGAGGATATAATGTTAACTGAAATAAGCTAGGTGCAGAATGACAGCACTGCATGATTTCACTCATATGGAATTATAAAAACAAAACAAACAAAACTGATCTCATACAAGTGGAGATTAGAATAGTAGTCAACAAAGGAGAGGAGGGTAGGGAAAGGAAGGAAAAGGGAGTTTGATAAGGAAAGAGAGGAGATGAGAGGAGAGTGGTTAATGAGTACAATTTTATAGCTACATAGGAGGAATAAATTTTGGTATATTATTATACAGAGGTTGATTATAGTTAACAATGATGTACCACATGTTACAAAATAGCTGAAAGAGAAGGTTTGAGTAACCACATAATAAATGTTTGAGACAGTTGATAAGCTAAATATCCTAAGTTGCTCACTATAAAATTATACATATATAAAAACATCACACTGTACCTTATAAACACATACAATTTCTATATGTTAATTGAAAATAAAATTGTTTACAGCATTTTTGTTTACCCATTTGGTATAATATAATATATATTTTACAAATTTCAAAAGAATTCTAAATCAGTAACTCCTTTTGATATTATGTCATTGATAATAGATCTGTTAGCAAGGACTTTCTCCACAATTAGTCTAGCCATTCATGTAAGATTTTGGATTCAATTTGAATATTTAATTATAGTAAATTTCTTTTATTCTTTCTTACTTTTAAGATAAATTATTTCTCTTCAGAATTCATGAATATAAGCCTCAATCTGTTAGAAAAGAATAATTATCTAAAATGAAGTTATAATTAGAACATTCAATAAAAAGGTGAATTGTTTTTACATAAGTTTCTTAATTTTGTGCTAGCTATACAAATAAATTTTAAAAAGCAGAAAAGCATTTTTTTCTTTATCCCTCTCCTTCATAATCTGACAAAAGTGTAGCTCTCCAGGTTCTCTGCATTTGCTGTTGTAACACCTGTTAACTGGAGGGACATGTCCAACTAAGCTGCTTGTGACTGGATGACTTTGTTCTTTGTGTTTTTATTTTTCCTGTAATG
Organism: Geosciurus inauris; assembly: GCA_004024805.1. Lineage (NCBI taxonomy): Eukaryota > Metazoa > Chordata > Mammalia > Rodentia > Sciuridae > Geosciurus > Geosciurus inauris. Next base: position 24,196 of record PVHX01004771.1, on the reverse strand, counting down.
CACAATTAAATTTTAAAAAATAAAAGCTATTTTAAAAATAATAATAAAAAAACCTAGAGAGCAAATGTATGGCAGCTGGAAGCCAAGCATTGACTACAACACTATGACACACTTTATCTAAAACAATCCCAGTTGAAAAAGCATCCGGAAATCTCCTTAAAATCACTATTATTAATGGCTGAACATTTACTGCATTGGTTTAAAGGTATTGAATGAAATATTATCACTGAAGTTTGAATATTTTAGAATCTCTAGTTAAGTATTTTATTTTTATTGAAGGTAACCATTTTTAAAATAAAATAAATGGCCTGATTCATTCATTTGACATTCAGTTAAAAATTTATGATTCCCCTAGTCCTGTAGACTTTTTGCAACACATTACCATTATTAGATATCTTCTACTATGTTAAAAAGACAATGTTGGGACTTATTTATGTTAACAGGTAATGATTCAAAACATAAATGTATACACACACATATAAGTGAAAATGAAATATTTAAACCTCATATTCTTTATTTCACATCTAAAGCACTTTATCTGGATTCCAGAGAGACAAAACAACTTTGCTATGGTTTAATATCTTGTTGATAGTGCAATTGGTGTTAGAACATTAATCTCCTAACCCTTAGAATGGGGACATTTCTTTGACTTCCATGTAAGAGAAAAGAAACCTAAAGTTGAAGTATAAAGGCCCAGATTCAAGTCACACTTCTGCTTTTTAATATTTGAGTCAGGTACATTATATTATTTGAATTTCTTCTTTCTCATCTATTTGGTAGACACTATAACTTTAAAATTGTTATCAAGATCAAGTGGTATGATATGAATGGAATTGCTTTGAAACTGTGCTAGTGCTATTAAGCACCAATAATTTCAAAAACAAATATTCTTTTCATGCAGATGCTTCTAATATAAAGTAAAAGTTATGGAATAATTGCTAAGTATTTCATTAATTGTGATCTTTTAATTTTAGATATATCAGTGTAATAATAGTACAGCATGCGATTTGTGTATATCTCAAAAATCTTATTAGCCTTCTTTGGGTTAAATCTCAATCTCACATTGCAATGTGTTCTATCTGAACTCGGAGAGATAATACACAAGTCTTTTCACTCCTTTGCTTCTCCTTAAATATCAGATTCCCAGATCAGCTAAATAGGAACAAAGAACTGTAAATATGGTGACTTCTATGTTTAACTATCTCACTAGTATTTCATAATGTTAATACAGATCTCAATGAGGGTGACTAGGCAGTGTTATATGAGGAAGAGGAATACCTCCAACCCCTAGCACAGTTTGAAGTTCTGTCCCTCACGCCTGTGTTTGATGATATCATGCAGGCTGGAAGCTGGGGCTGAGAGTAGCATCTCTAGTCTTCACATGGAATTCATACAATGCTGGTTTTCCCCTATGGGCTTGTGCCAACAAGTATTAATCAATCATTCTAAAAATAACTTAAAGAAAATAGTTGCTCAATGTGAAAAAAAATCCTCTTACATAAAACAAAACATAAAAATGAAATGGAAAAAGTAAGGCAAAACTTCTGGTAACAGTCAATGAGAGAAACAGCTGCAGCAAAGATGGTAATAAGAGAGAAAGTATAATTAAACCAGATGTTTTAAGCATGCAATTTTCAAATGATATGCAACATTGATTTTAAATATGAATGTAAATAGAAAGGATAGATTGAAAACATAATTAAAACTAAAAAGAAACAAAAGTAAACTTGGCGAAAACAAAATTAGAGTGATAGACAATAAATGACTTGGCTTAAACAACAAAATATTAGCTAGTGAAGTGACATTTTTCTTGATTTTTAATGTCAACGTTGCTTAATGAAACATGCATTTAACAGGGGCTCAGTAGGCATTTTAATAACTGACGTTAAACTTCAGAAAGTGCTTTCTCAACATTTAAAAATACAATGCACTTTATTCTAGTCAATACTTTCACAAACATTCTGCTATCCTGGTACTGGCAAATTAAGAGTAATGACACTAATTTGATGATAGTAGTTTAAATTCTTGATTTGTTCAGATTTCCCATCTTGGCCTAAATTCTTTCCCTCCCTGGACTACCAGTTTTCTTTCATCTTGAAACAAAATGTAGCTGCATTACCTAGACAAACTCAGATCTATCTCCTCTTGATCTTACTTTCCTATCATTAAGGTAGTGCCAATTCCTTACTTGCACTTTATTATATTAATAGTTGTCAAGACTGGTGATTGTCACATTTACAATTTATGCGATCTTCATCAGAGACTAATATTGAGCAAGAAGCATGGATAGAAGTAGTTGGGAAAAGTGAGGCATAGTCCTGAGGAGAGAAATGGGTAACAAGTTAAATTTGCTCCAAAGCAATGGGAGTACATCCAGTCTCAGAACTCCCATGTGCTGTGACCCAGGGGATGTCCAGAACACCCTGAAGAATCACTTGTTCTCTAATTGAATTTTGATATTAGGCAGTTTTTGTGTGACTTAGTTATAATCTTAATATGTATAAACTCTTCTCTAAAACACTAATCATTATTAAGTTTTGGAAAAAGTCAGTTCAGCCCTGGTCATGTCATCAGGACTACATGATATGATATTAACTATAACACAATTTTGAATTCTCCAAATTAGTAGACTGTTGAAGACTTTATTACTAGAACTGAACAAATATTTCACACAGATTGCATTGAAAGAGTCACCTGCAAGCTGTTCATGCAACAAGGGGAATGGTCAGGGTGACAAATAAAACTGTTCTAAAATTATGTCCAGGGTTTAATTTATACAGATTTGACTGAGTAATGATGTAGAGGGCAATGTCATTGAGAGGTGAACTTATTACTTAAAACTCCTGAAAGAAGAGGACATGAAGCACTTCACAGAGACACAGGGGAAGCATTAGGATGGTCAGAAGGTGGAAGACCAGCTTGGAGAAAGCCTGTATTGGAGCCTGTCTTGGGTTTCTGTGGGGAAGTCAAAGCAACTCAGGGCCAACAATTTAGGACTGGTTAGACTGAATGATGCTGGCGAGCATTATGCAGCATAATGCTGTTTGTAGTCGTCTGGTACCTGGGTTTCGGATGTTTCAAAGCAAGTGGATATTGGCTTGGGATGTGAGATTGACATTAGTGCACCTAGGTGAGATATTGTCCTTAGCAATTCTCCAGCATAGGGAGGAGTGTCTTCTCCCCAGGTCTGCAAGGCTTTGTATGCTGGAGCATAATACAGAAAGTAAACAAAAATAACAGTTAACATTTTTGACCATGTGATGATTGAGTTCCAAATAAAATAATTGAGAATGTAAGGAAACAGAACAGGAGCACTCCTGTAACTTCTTCGGTTTTAAGGATAGCCCTTCCTGTTTCCTACAAGCAATTATAGTTCTAATGAGGCATGGGTGTCCTGATATCTCATTAGGAGATGTTGATGAAGGGATGCATTAGGAACAAGAGCACAGTGGACTTCTGGTATTTCATCAGGGTCCTCTCCACAGGCAAAATGAATACATGTAGTGTTTTGATGCTTTGATTCTTTGAATAGAGAATCAATGTTTTTGAAGGCGGCAACACATTGCATGGACTGACCTCTCATGCCCTGCATCTTTTAGCCACATTAGGGAAGAAAAATAGGTCTACATAATCATGCATTCCCCACTTCTTAAAGATGAATCCTTCGCACAGATGAGCAGAGTTCTCCACTGCAGTAACATTATGCTGAAAGATGGTGAGGAGGGATTTGAAACCTGCTAAAAGACATCAATTCATTGACCTACACAATACCTAAGTGCACTTTATAAACTGCAAATACTGACAAAACTACAACTTCATTTAACTCACACACAAACATCAAGATGCAAATATAAAATATTAGTGCAGAAGCTTCCGAAAAATAAAAATAATTTAAGGAAAGAAAATAGGTTTAACACTGAGTTAATATTGATCAGTGAGATTCCTAAGCCTGATTCATATGTAGGAGAAAAAAACAAAACAGTATGAAAAAGGAACAGTAAGTAGAAATGAAGGAAGTCTTTAACATGGGGTGGGGAGACAGTGCTAACAAACAGCAGAAGAAACCCTCCTGACACTTGGATTGGAAATTTAGAGGGACAATTTTGGGGATCTATGAGGATTCTCTTACTATTTATTAAAGACTTACAATAAGCTAGAAATTTTTCTTAGTATCTCAATAAGGACCACAAGTGCAACAAATTCTTCCCTGTTAGAATAAAATGCTTTAAGTGCCATGATTGCTACAGTAAAGGAAGTACAAGCCTTCCTGAGAGCTTCCAACAGTTAGGCTTCTCCTTGGGTCAAGACCTAGGAAACCAAATTTGCTGTGGTGCATCATTCTTAAATCAGCTTTACCACATACTAGTTATTTTAACTTGTGCCACTTATTTAACTCAACGTACATCAGCTTTCTCAATTAAAAATGGCAACAATACAATTGAATCTAAACATGGTAGGTTTGTGAGGATTAAATGATTTGACACATATAAAACACTTTTTAAAAACCTAAATGATATCAAAATTCCAAGTGTTATTTACTTTCTTTTAATGTGTGTGTGTGTGTGTATGTGTAGATAGATTTAAAATATTTACTCTATCTGGGATTTCTTTCTTTCTGTTTTACAACAGATTTAATATTGTATTCAAAAGTTCCATGGTATAGCAGAAAGTTTACTTATTCCCCTTCTTAATGTGTGTGCATGTGTGTGTGTTTGTGTGTGTGTGTATGTACAAGAACATTTTGCACTTCCATTACTAAGATATTTTATCATTTGGTTTTGGTATAAACACATGAACACAAACACATACACCACAGGTAGTGTCATTTATTGTGTTAATTATTGTTTAGTTCACAAACCCAGTTTCCTAGGCATGTTCCAGTCTTATTTTAATTAAATTAATGTAATAGCACTACAGATTCAATATCAAAGTATTTTCATCTTTGTATTCTTTAAAACCAATGTAAATGTCATTGTTAAATTTTCAGAAAGAAAAAAATAAAGGTGGCTTATTGAAATGCATTTTATACTTACACACATTTATGAAGAACTGGCATTTGTGTGACAAACACAAATACAATGCATTTATTTATTTCCTATTACTATGTGACATCTATCATGAAATTTACACTTGCATTGGGATGCTTACTTCAAATAATTTCTAGTGAATATTTCATTTTTTAAGTGGTAATACTCCAACTCCTAAATGCATATGTAAAATTCACAACACATTCCAAATAGTAACGTATTTGATCCTTATTGTAAACTCAAAAAGCAGGGACTGTCATCATTCGAATTCTACAGAAAAAGGATGAAAGTGAATCAGAGAGGAGAATACATGCATAGCCCAGGTTCACACAGCCAGTAGGTAGCATTTATGAAATCTAAGTTTCTGCCACCTGATTCTATTTGGCCTTTTCTCTCCCACCACCTTTAATAATATTGTTTGACAAACATCCTTTTTGTAATTAGTGTGTTTTTTACTTTCTTAATCAAACATTTGCACAATATTGGTTATATGCCTGGAATTCACATATACTAACTTCTGATCCTCGAAGCAACCTTATTTGGTACTAAAATTCTATCTGGAAGGTTTAACATTGCCTTAAATCTATCTCAGTCTTATGTCTGTGTATCCAGTTTTCATTGTGACTAACTACATATAGTTTGTATAGCTGTACATCAAATTTTAAAAATGTTTCTCCATTTTGGTTTTTTTTTTTTGGTGGAGACAGTGGAACTTTCATTTTTAAATGCTATTCATACATAGATTAGTATCTTTACAATAAATAAATTATAGCATTTATAACTAAAATACATTTGAAAATGGATAAAGTAATGAAAAGGGTTGTTTAGCTGTATGAGTCTCTGAAATATACTGCAATTCATGCTTTGTCTGTCTCCTTTGACCAGAATCAGATCACTGAGTATGGTGACCTCCTGGTGATGCTTGTCTTCTCCTGCACAGAAGGCAGAGCACTAACAACTTCAGCAGACTATCAAGGTGTGACATGAAGTACAGTACCTTTTAATTTTCACAGAAAATCACCATTCTTGAGTTAATATTAAGTCAGCATTGAAATTTTCTAATTGTGTATATTTCTTTGCTGTTATTGGCATTTTTCTTTTCCAAATGAATTTAATCATAGTGTTTTACATCTGACCCCATGGTAAAAAAAATGAGAATTGTGAAAGATACTCTTCCTCAGGCCTTTTGAGGTAGGATCTAAATTGGAGACATCAGAGAATACTGAGGGTGGAATATCTGCTTGTGATGTTTTTTTGCAGAACATGATACAATATATTTAAATAACATAGGAACTTAAAAACTATAGTATATTGCTTATTAGTATGTATCTTTTAAACATTAATCTAAAATTAGTAAAATAGAAGAATGAAAACTGACTTGAATTATAACTTATATAAATGAAAATTTTATTGTGTCATATGATAACTTGTGAATGGAAACTAGTGCACTGTGGTAATCTGACATTACTAACCAAGTGAGGTTATCTATATACAAACTTAGTAGTTGTGAGAAACCTAAGGCATTTCAGACTAAGTTTTATGACATATAATACAATCTTTCTCTCTCAGCAATTGGGAAAGTAAATAAAATTTTTACTGACTTAAATTGTAAGTCTTTTGTTACTAATAATTGCAAAACTGAAGACATGCTTTTTTATGTTTCAGCTTATTTTAACTGACACACAAAAATATAAAATTTGTACATTCTAATGCAATAACATGATATTTAGATACATGTATACATTGTATAATTATTCATTTAGATTAAAAATATCAAGTTTTTCAAATGTTTATTTATGCTTTGGCAAACACATGCAAAATTCTTCATTTCATTGTTATGACAACATAGCTGAGGAAAGAAAAGGAGAAAAATATTTATTTTGACTCAGGATTTCAAAGGTTTAAGTACATGATTGGTTCAGCTCCATTGCTTTGTGCTTGAGGTGAGGCAGAACATCAAGACAACAGGCTGTGGTGGAGGAATGCTGCTCAGCTCATGGCAGTGGAGAAGCAGAAAAAGAGAGGGGCTGTAGGCAAGGTATAACCCTAAGGACCAACTCTTTTCAACTAGGTTCCACCTCCTACAATATCCACCATCTCCCATTGGCTTATTCAGATATAAATCTGTAAGTCCATGAGGACATTCAGATCAAAATTTAACACTTTTTTTTTGAAATATATACTACATTATTGATAAATATAGTCTCCCTGCTATAAATAGCATGACAAAAATCCTTGCTTCTATCTAACTAATTTAGTACCCATTGATCCTCCTTTCCCCTTCCCTCTCTTCCTCATAATTTCCTCAGCATCAGGTAGATCACTGTTCTACTGGCCATCTCATCATACAAATGAAATTATGCAGTATATATGTTTCTGTGTTAGACTTATTTTACTTAGCATAATGATTTTAAGTTCCATCTCTGTTGTCAAAAAATGATGAGTTCGGGTAAGGGAGGAAAGGAGGAAATAGGAAGGTAAAGGGGAATGAAATGGATCAAATTATGTATGTGCATGTACAAAGGTGACATAAATAATTCCACTATTTTATATAATTATACACAAGTAAAAATGGGCTTTCATTATTTTCATGACTGAAGAGTGTTAACTGGTGTATATGATATCACATTTTTTACTTACTCCTCAGTTGATGGACACATAGTTGTTTCCATTTCTTAGCTATAGTAAATTTTGTTGCAATAAACATTTGAGTATAGATGTTTTTTCAATGCACTGACTTTACTTACTTTGGATGTATATTTACTACTGGGATTTCTGAACAACATCATAGTTCTATTAAATTTTTAGGCATCCTCAATAATAACTGGAATAATTTCTACTCCCTCCCACTGTGTGCAAGGATTCCATTTCCTTCATATTCTTGCACTACGCTAAAAAGAAAAACTGAAAGCTTTCTCTCTAAGATGTGGAACAAGACAAAAATGTTCACTTTCATCACTTTGACTCAACATGGTGCTGGAAGTCCAAGTAAGGAACAAGCAAGAGAAATAAAAGATATTCAAATTGGAAAAGAATTTAAAGTCACTGTTCGCAGATGACATAATTTTATATATAGAAAATCTTGAAAAATTTACCAAAAATGTATTCAAACTAATTAAGTCAGCAAGGTACTAGATACAAAATCAATAAAAATAAAATCAGTAGCATTGCTATACATCAGTAGTGAATTATCTGAAAAAGAAATCAATAAAGTAATTCTATTTACAACAGCTACCAAAAAAAGTAAAATGCTTAGGAATACAAATATTTTAAATAGAGGAGAAAGATTTCTATAATAAAAATTACAGAGTACTGGTAAAAAGTTTGAAGAAAATTCACTTATATTCACACTGAAAAAGAGTGGAAAGATATACCACATTTATGGATTGGGAGAATCATTATTATTAATATGTCTATACTATCTAAAGTGTCTTACAGATTAAATACAATCCTTATCAAAATACTGATAACAGTCAGGTATGGTAGCTTATGCCTGTAATCTCCATGGCTCAGGAGGCTAAGGCAGGAGGATTGCAAGTACAAGATCAGCCTCAGCAACTTACCAAGACTCTGTCTCAAAAAATATATATAAAAAATGGGCTAAGGATGTGGCTCAATGCTTAAATACCCTTGGACTCAATCGCTGCTGCCCTTTCCCCCGAACACCAATGACATTAGTCACAGAATTAGAAAAAGCAATACTGAAATTTATATCAAACCACAAATAATTCCAAACATTGAAATTCACTTTGAGCTAAAAGATCAACAAAGAAGTCATTATACTACTTTTTTTCAAAATGCGTAACTCAGATGTAGTAATACAAAAATCATGGTACTAACATAAATACAGACACATGGACCAATGGAATAGAATAGAGAGCCTGAAACCAGACGCACATTATCTACAGTCTACTGATTTCTAACAAAGGTGCGAAGAACATATACTAAAGAAACGACAATTACTTTAATAATGAAGCTGAATTTCCACATGCAAACTAATAAAACTAGAAATCCTTTATTGACTAATGCAGCCTTTTTTTGCTTAATTTTATGAGAATATATTATGTTACTTGAGTATCTTTTAGGAAGAGATTGAATACATTCATGAAAAAGATATTCCTTTTTAGGGTAAATGTTAAAGATTTGAGAATATTTCCAGTTTTAAGAACCACATATTTTCTTTAGCTGGGAATTCTGTTTATTCTTTTAGTCCAGTTCTTTTCACTGTGTTCTGCTTATTAATCCATTATGTAGTCATTTTTGTCGATTTAAATTTTATTTTAAATGACTTTTAGACTTAAGTCAATTCTTTTTCCAAAATTAGATATTAAAATATATGATTCCTTCCTGATTATTTATTTAAAATACCATATCCCAACTATGTGCAGAAAGTACCAATATGGCTAAATAATTGATCAAGTTAAATTCTTAAAATAATGGTATTAATTTAGTCAAGGAATAATCTGAAATTTGGTGATTGTTTTTGTGTTTCTTATGTTTAATATCATGTTCCAATACTGTCAGAAGGTAAGTTCCTGGTTTTGCTCCATGTAAATATATGACATCTGAAGAAAGAGAATAAGAGCTCAAGAATGCAAACAAATAAAGAAAACGATCAATTTTTGTTCTCATACTTTGTAAATAAGAGACTGTTAAGTATTGTCTTAAGTGGAGTTCAGGTGACTATTACAATGAGTTCAGTAAACTCATTGGATATGGAAAACTTTAGTCACCAAGGAGAACACCTGCATGGAAGTATTTCTTGTTTTGTTTTTTCTGTTTTCCTCTCTAAGCCAGAGAAGGTGGTTTTAAGATATTGCTAAAATGCTCTGGCAGAGGCTCTGGAGAGATCCTGAGTTGCTGAGTCCTTTAAAATTAGAATTAGATGTCTCAGAATCTAGCTGGACGCTGTGTTGCAAGCCTGTAATCCCAGCACTTAGGGAGGCTGAGACAGGATAATCACAAGTTCAAAGCCATCCTCAGCAAAGGTGAGGCGCTAAGCAACTCAGTGAGATCCTGTCTCTACATAAAAACACAAAATAGGGCTGGGGATGTGGCTCAGTGGTCGAGTACCCCTGAGTTAAATCTCCAGTACAAAAAAAAAAAAAAAAAAAAAAAA
>PVHX01004771.1:0-13950 GCA_004024805.1 Geosciurus inauris | reverse complement strand
AGACAATCATTCTTGGAAAGAGGAAATAATTGTAAGACAAATGATATTAAAGAGTATGCATGAGTGATGAAACAGTAAGAATTGCAATATACCATTACTGTGGATACTGTATTTTCTCCCTGTTCTGTATGCTTTTATAAATTTTATAACAATTTTGTCAGTTAAAATATATAAAAATATATATTTTTTAAAGTAGAAGTTGGATAGCACAACTGTTGATTCTTAGCAGAGGAACTTTATTTGTACTAGAAATAAAGTTGAATGGCCTAAGGGAGGTAAACAGCCCTTTGGGATTTTTGGGAACTGATACAAAATGAACTGCAATATTGGAAGGATAGAATATAATAACAGAAACCTGAAAGTGAAATGAAATTTTAAGTTACTGTGTGGTTAAAAAGCAATACAGTTATGATGATGAAAAGACCATTTAGAAAATAAGAAAAAAATGCCTTCACATGGTTTCACGTATAAAAATACAATAGAAATAGGCGTGTTGCAGGAATGGAAGACTTCATCATAGCTGACCTATGGTTGGTTAGTGAGTGCTTAACATTCTTTTCTAATTCTAATTGATCCTATTAATTAGGAAGCTTTAGAATTCATCCAAATCTCCCCTATCATAAATTTCAAACATTATTCATAAAATTAATGGTTGAAGAAGGGAAATTAATTGAGAATAACATGCTATACAATGACCTTGCTTGACTTATGAGAAAAGAAGGCCATTCTAGGACACTGTGTGGATTATTAGGACTTGAATAATCTATTTCCACCAGGAGCCTCTGCTTGGCCACCATGATGAGAGCAATTCATGATGTCCAATAGGTTTGTGGTGATGGGCATGCCATCATAGGCTTATATAATGCAAGGCCTAAAAGTAAAACTCAATATAATATACTATTTTGACATCAGATCAAATTGACAGAACCTCAAATGGCCTACCCATAAATTCCTCTTCCCACTCCAATTTTGGGGATAAGATATCCTAGAAAAACACTTGTCCACTTGTAAGGAAATTTCATTTCCACTTTGTCTTTAATCAGTAGTTTTCAGTTTCTTGAAGACTCACAGTCAGTCACACAAGCTAATCACATTCTCCTGCAGAAGCCAGGAACACCTTCCTCTCTTTTAACACTCCTCTCACAACCCCTGGCTGTTCATTCCTTTCCTGAGCACAGGTCTGTGTGTGCTGGCATGGTATGTTGCATCCTCCTCCTGTAAGCTATGGGTAAATGTGACTAATATGCTGCTGTCAACCCACTCGTCCAGATTTGAGTTGGTCAAGTCTTCAGTTATTCCCCAAACTATAAGGTGGAGATGTTTTTCACCAACAGGGTGAAGAGCGGGCAATAAGACAGGTTGAGCAAATTTTTAAATTTTCATTTTGTGTTGGGGGATAAATAATTTAGTTTGCCTTTTTATTGGAAGGTCTATAATTTATATTTAGTGTCTCCCTATAAAGTACATGGAACAGACTATTTTTCTTGGGAAGATTGACAAAAGGACAATATAATAATTACTGAATTGTGTGTGCTAAACATTGACTTAACATCTACTTGATATATCATATTTGTATTTATAGAATAGAATTTATAAGAATATCACCCTGCCTGATACAAGAAAAACAGGAATCCAGCCAATGTTACTATGTTTCTGCTCAAACATCAGTATTTCATATGAGATACTGTTATTAAAAGGGAACTGCTTTGGAGAGTAAGAGTTTAGTTGTAGGGAAGAGTTAAGTGAGTAGTTGTTTATGAAAGCTGGAAAAGCTCAGAAAGGATGGCATCTTTGCATGACCCATGACTACTCAATTGTCTTTCTTGTGACTTGACAAATCACAAATATGGAGTGACTGGTGTTTCTAAAGCTGGGCTTCTAAATCCTGAGTTGTTTCTGTAGCATGTTCTTGCCTGGCCTCCATTCTCCATTAAGTTAAATATGTTGATGGGTCAAGAGTATTGTGTTCATAGGTTTAAATTAATATTAATGAGATGCTATATGTAAAGCACTTAGCACAGAGGCTAATGCATTTAATTCTTTTTTTTTTTTCAGCACAACACTCAATGCAGTTTATTTTTTTATGTCATTTTTTTGAAGATGTTAAGTTTTATGTCATATATATATATATTTTTAACATTTCATTTCTCTGGTTGTAAGTGATATAGAATCACAGCATACATGCAGTCATACATAGTTAGGGCTATGATGACCATCATATTCCACCATGCTTAATATATTTTGTTGTTGGTTGTTGGCACACAGACATGCTAATCACTAATTCTCCTCTGAGTTTTCACATTTGTTAAGTAAAGTTACAAACTGTACACATGAAAATATTGATAAAAAAGTGGGTTTTTTTTCCAAAACATTTAAATGATATGTACGTATAAAGTAACATATGTTCAGTTTTGAATTGCCATATGCCAGTTCAAGATATGGAACTTCAAACAGGCAGTAAACTGTAGGAATGACTTTTGTCTAGCATGACTGAGGAAATTCGAATGTGACCAAGCAGAGAGTGTGGGTGGAGTCAGTGGCAGAACAATTGTCTAGCAGGTGGAGGCCCTGGGTTTGATCCTTAGCACTACCAAAAATCAATGAGTGCAAAGCAAATGATACCTTACATACCCTTTCCTGTGATTATATCATTTTAACAAATAAATTCAATTTGAATATTGAAATTGGAGAATTTATTTTTGTAATTTATTTTTCTTGCATATTGTTGATAAAATAGAAGAATGATGTTTTTATCCTGTTTTTAATTTTGATAAAAGCTTACTTGTGAATTGGTATAAAATATTTATTTTGGCATATTGGAATATTAATCTTTCTCAAATATCCTGACATTTATAAGATAAACAGCCAATGAAATACATTAATTTAATCAATCATAGGTTGACTCATTGGGAAAAAGTTTAAAATATGTGCTTGATTGAATTTGATTGCATAAATAGTTTACTGATTTATCAGGTCTTTCATATTACATGTTCAGTTTGTGGAAAAATGGCCGAAATATTTTGTATCACATTTACCTATAAGCACAAAGTTTCTTTTAATTTTACTCAATTTCTTAATAGTTATTTCATAATTTTTTTATTATTTGTAAACAGAAAAATATACAGCCCTTTGAGCTTCAGGTTTATATCAAAGTCAAAGTTAAAATTCTTTTTTTATAAAATTTTATTTAAAAATGAAGATGAATGATATGCTAATTTTCTCTTCAAAATGCATTAAAATGCCAAAACTTTCAAAAGTCAGTCACTCTTTGGCATTTAATATCACTTTGCCATTAGGAGACTATAAAATATCTCTGCTGAAGGCATTTCAATTTTCTTTAGCTTTTTATGATATAATTGCACAAGTTCTCATCACTTCACTGTCTCACCAACTCACTGATACTACTCCATAAAAATCAATTTCAAAGCTTCTCAAATGTATGCTTTGTTATTCTTTAAAAGGAGTCTTAAGCAGCTTACAATCCTTAGCTTACTGACAAATTTCAAAAGATCCACTGTAGTATCAAGAATTATTCATTTGGATAATAATGTGCATACCTTTGTGTCATTGTGTAGTAATATTGCATATATAGCTTCTATGTAATATGCAATATGCATTGTATTTGTAACACCCTGTATGTTATGTATAATATATTATAGATATGTATGTATACACACATTTTAAGTTTTAGGGAGCCAGAAATAGTCACCTTCTTTACTCCTGTTCTCTTTTTCTTAAGGCTGCCCTATTATTATAGGGTGTAAACTCATTATTCTTGTAATTATTTCTGTTGTCAACATTATTCATAGATCAATAGAAATATTTGAGATCAAATTCCTAACATCTTTAGAGTGAACATGGCCCAATTATACTTAATTACCTCCATTATATCAGGTGAGAGCACACAAATACAAACGTAAATATCACCAGATGTAAACAACCCAAATATCTTAATTGAGAACCTTCTACTGAAACCTGAAAAATGTATATGAACTTATTTAGCATGATTTCTGTCTTACTGAGTGCTCTTTCCTTTGTGAGAGGTGACTTAGTGATCATGCAGCAATCAGGAATATCTTAGAGTGAATAAGTAATCATGTCATTTCTGACTTGACTGCTGGCTGAAGTTCAAAGTGAAATGAGGAGTATTTATATAATGAAGTTGAACAGGGTGAGAAAGTTCAGGTGTGTGTGTGGTTTGTTATATTGACAATGATAAAAAAAGAAAATAAACTCTGCTTATAATTTATGGTTAATGGCCATATTCTAAATTGAACTAGTTTAAAAACAGCTTTGTATGCATTGTATTATTTGTTTTCAATAAAGTTGAATGAAACAACAGGTAAAATATTTTAAAATTATAAATTGATGCTTAAAATCTTACAGATAGCACTGTAAATTTCTTCAAGTGGAAGGAATAATATCTTCCAGATGATTTAGGTGAGGAAGGATGGAGAAAACTAGAAGTGTCAAAGGTGAGAGAGGAGAACAGGAAGCTCATTTTAGAAACTTGGAACACAGTGACTTTCAGGAACCTGACAGCTGTGTTCTTTACATGGATAATATCTATATAGTTCTTTCAGGGTTATATGATTGATATTTATTTTAGTATTTCTCAATGCAGGGTATATGAAACAACTACATCATAAAGGACTTGAGGAAAAAATTCAAATTTTTAATCAGATTTCATAAAACAGTAGCTGTAAATATCTAGGTTACATAATCTACACACATTCATGAACCCTTAGTCTACTATATAAGGGCTATGCTTGCATGAGTTAATTAAAAAATACTACTGTACTAGTTCATCTTTAACTTCCTGGTGTAACATTAGTGAAATCTTTAGTGAGCTAAAATATACTTTTCTCATCTTCGACAAGAAGACATATCCTAGAATTGAGCATATTCTCAGCGGGAAACTTCTATGCTTTCTAATTTCCATTCCTGATGAAAGGAAAATTGCCCAGTGACAGCACAGATACAAAATGACAGCAAAACTTCTGTTTACTTTTCCTAACGAACCAGCTTTCTGTAAAGTTGTCCTGCCTTGTTGCTGGGAGTGGGTGTCTTTCCTAATGGCTTTGTGATCTCACTCAGACTTCTAGAGACAGGGAAAATAGAAAGTTCACATTCACTTACTTTTCTCTCATCAGGTTTAGCTGCAGGAAATGTCAGGCCTAAAATTATTTCATAGCTTTGCCACACATTTTATAGAAAGACCTCTTTTTTTTTTTTTTTTTTCCCTGCACAGTACAATATACTTTGCCAGACTTGGAAACATAGGTGAATGGGGAATCAACTTTTGAAGAAAAAAAATAAAATGTTATCCTATGAACTGATTCTCTTTCACTTTCTCTGACTTTGTTTGTTTATTATCACAGTCATTTTAATCTGGGGCCTCAGGTAATATTTAACCTGGTAAGACATTGGGGCAGTTGTCATAGTCTGGTGTCTGATTCCATCTCCAGGAATATTGGTGCTGGGCAGTACCGTTTTCCGAGTCCTATCTCCTCAACTCTGACAGCAGGGCCTTATCTCATTCCACAGATTGAACCAGGGCCTAATTGAAAGTGCCTAAAAATATTTTCTCCCTGCATGCTCCTTCCTACACAGCACTCTGTGTAGAAAATTTGAGGCAAGAATAGTATGAAAGCCCTGAGGTAGGAGAGAATGGATCTGGCTTGTTATTTTCCAATTTTGTATTTGCCCCAATTGTATAGAATGGTTGAGAGACTTTAAAAATCATCCTCAAATTCTTATATTTAAAAGATTTTATATTAAATGTCCAGAAAGGAGGACTTGTTATCAAATTCCCTCTTTCCTATTCAAATCTACTCTGCCCATTTAAGAAGTTTTACTGCTACACTGAGTCATTTGCATACTCCCATACTCCTTCAAGTCCTCAGAGGTGATTTATGGCAAGAAGATTCAGAGTTCTCAACCTGTAGGCCCATAATTTACCATTTCCCATTGATATTAGTGCCTATTTTTTTATAATGACTTCCTTGACTTGGGTCCTGTCTTTCTGATATGAACATGAAAAGATAAAACATGACAATTACTTTATGAAGCTAAAATGAGAAAAAATACTCTTATCAATGTATATTAGATTTTGCACTCACAACCACTGCAATATTTTAATGCTGGAAATATCAAGAAAGCAAAGCATTAGGCAAAATCCAGTGCTAACCAGTAAGTACGGATATCTTTAATATACAAAGCAAAAACTTTTAAAGGATATTTGAATGAACTTATTTAGAAAAAGAATTGGCCATTTAGATTCCAATACACATTCTGATTTTTCAGTGATGATTTTTAGTGCTTCTTTGTAAGGTGGTGTTAAATGTTTATTTCTGATAAGAATTATTTTTGAGTAGATCCAATTTAAGTTGAGGAATCATTCATGTGGAAAATTTCATTTGATTCAAAAGTAGGGACAGCTGAAAGAATCTAAATATAGCTCTAATTACATATTGAAACAAGGACAAAACATCACAGATCCTAATTGCTTTGGTTTATAAAGATGCTGATTCTCATTTAAATAGATTTTAAGAAGTGACAATCAAGACACTTTGAAGGGATCCTTTTGGGCACTTTATAGGACAATCATTCTTATATACTTTCATGTAAATTTCTAAATGGAAAAATAAAATATTTGTCTGCAGAATAGTTTTTACTAATTATTAGAATAAAGCCCAAAAGATTGTTTTGGGGCACTATGAAATTTATTCTGTAAAGTCAAGTCATGTAGAATATATGACTCTGTGTGTGCATGTGTATGTGTATGCAGTTGTTACAATACATAACATGAAATTCACTAATTTAATCTTTTTAAAAGTGTACAAATCTGTGACATTGAATATATTCACATTGCTGTGCAACTATTAGAACCATTCCATTTCTAGAATTTTAACTTTTTCAGCTGAAACTCTGTATGTATCAATTTCTTTCTCTTCTTGGCCCCTGGCAAACACCATTCTACTCTCTGACTTTACAAATTTGACTACACTCAGAACCACGTATAAACAAAGCACATGTGCTATGGTTTAGATACCAGGTGTCCCCAAAAAGCTCATGTGTGAGACAATGCAAGAAAATAATTGAGTTATGATAGCCTGAACCGAATCAGTGCATTAATCCACTGATAGGAAATAACTGGGTGGTAACTGTAGGCAGGCAGGATAGGGCTGGAGGAGGTGGGTCATTGGGGACATACCTTTGGGGTATATATATTTGGTTCTTGGTGAGCAGGGCTCTCTCTCTGCTTCCTGATTTGCCATATCCTGAGCTGCTTTCCTCTGCCATGTTCTTCCACCAAGATGTTTTGCCTCACTTGGGACACACAGAGAACAATGGAGTTAAACGTATATGGATTGAGACCTCTGGAACTGTGAGTGCCAAATTGACTTTTCCTCTTCTAAAATTGTTCTTTCTCAGGTCTTTTAGTTGCAAAAACAAAAAGGCTGACTAAAACAATATGGTATTTATTCTCTTGTGACTGGTTTGATTCACTTAGCATATCTTCAGGGTTCACCTGTGTTGTAGCATGTGTCAGAATTTGATTTTAAGATGGAATCCATGTTCCATTGTATGAACATAACACATTTTGTTCATCCATTCACCCATCAGGGCACATTTGGGTGTTTCCACCTTTTGTCTCTTAATAACAATGCTGCTATGAGAACATGTGTGTAAATAGGTGTTCAAGTTCCTATTTTCACTTTTTGGGAGTATATACCCACAAGTAGAATTACTAGATCATGATAATTCTATGTTTACTATTTGAGGAATCATCAAATTGTTTTCCATAGTAGCTGTACCATTTTACATTCCCACCAGCAATGCATGGCAGTTCCAGTTTTTATCCCTTACTTATTTTGTTTTCAATTGGTTTCTTTTTAATCTTTTGTTTAGTAATAGGTGTCCTAAAGAATGCAATGTGATATTTCATTGTGATTTTGCTTTACATTCCCTTGACTGCTGGTGATATTGGGCATCTCTTGCTGCATTTATTAGTCAAATGTGTATTGTCTTTGGAGAAATTTAATTCAAGTCTTTTGTTAATTTATTTTTTCCATTTTATTGGATAATAGCTATACATAACAGAAGGATTCATTCTGACATAATTGTAAGTACATGGAATATGATTTGCTCACTTCAGTCCATGGTACTTATCCTTAGTCTTTCCCTCTTCTCTCTTCTTGTTCCCTTTTCTCTATGTGATTATTTTTTCTACTATTTACTTACTTTTTAAAAAAAATCAGAGTCTCATGGATATACATAATGGTGAGAGTAATTGTATTATATGTGCATAGGATTTATTCCTCTGTTTTTCCCTTTTCCCAACCTGTCCCTCTTCCCTCAACCTCAAATCCTCTTCTTCTACTACCCTGATCTTTCTTTTATTTTGATGGAACCTCCCCTTCTCCAACTTATTTTAGACCAGCTTCCCCATATCAGAAGAAACATTCAACCTTTCACTTTCTGTCTTATTTCACTTAGCATTATTAATTTGGTTGCTTTTTAGTTGTTATTGTTGTCAGCATATTAGAAAATAAATATCTGGAAAAAATACAATTTAATAAGTAGATAAAGAAAATAATTTAACAATAAACTCTCCCTCGATATTAAGAAAAAAATTAATCTAGAATTGAATATTCAATTGATTGTTTTCCAAGTGAAAGCTTATAGATCATTGTTTTGTTGTATATACCCAGTATAATGAACTAGCTTTCAGTGACTACATGAAATACAAATGATATGATTGTTTTGAAGAAACAGCTAGTAAAAAAGAAGCAAGAAAAATGAGTTTCAATCTAAATTATTCCTGAGCAGTTATATCACCATAGAAAATTCCCCGAACCTGTGTTAATTTTAATTAATTAACATCTTCATTTAAGAAGACCTAATATATACAACTTTCACCAACCCACACTGCATACATATGGAACCCCTTTCCAGATACTCCATGAAGACTTTATTCAGATATGAATTTTATGTAAGTATTGCATACTTTCACATTTGGATCTTAGAAATCCAATATCTTGAAATGCTTTTTTCATTTTGTAAAATAGACTTTTTAAAGTGTTAAATAAATTTTATTTGAACATATCGTAAGCATACATTGCATTCCTTCCTGCAAATATTGGTTGAAAGTGGAGACTCCCAAATAGTTTATGCCAGTTGGTTTGCAACTTCCAAAAAGATTACTTGCTTGACACCATTCCATTATAAATGAAACTATTCATTTTGACTTGTAAAGTGCTATTTTTCCATGAACTGTTAATATGCTAAAGCTTATCCAACATTTGTCCTTAGAATTCGAATTCTGAGCAATGTAGAAACTATTTTGTTCCATTAAAGTTCATTTAAGTTTCCTTCTCATTATTGATTATTATTGTTATCACTATTATTATGATTCTCCTTTTGAAAAACAATTTTCAGATAATATTTCAAAGTCAGAATCAGTTCAATTCTCTGCTTTAATATTTTTGTCATTCAGATTTCTAGGAAGCTATTTAATTGATGGATGTTGGTTTTTTCATCTGCAAGCTTGCAGTGAGAATTACTTGACCTATTTAAATATAACCAAATTATGAAAATACACTTTAATATGAATTTACTTTTAGCTGGAAAAAGCATCCCATTTAAGAAAATGCAATATACAATCTCATTTTACTCGTTCATTGCACAATTCTGTGGTCTAGAAATTGTATACAGTGTCATGTTTACTTTAGTAATTAGACAAATAAAACCACAACAAAACAATCTTATCCAGCTCCTTGTATTCAAATATAAAGTAGGTCATATTCCAAGAATAGAGAAGGTACAAAACCTAAGAATGAACATACACACACACACACACACACACACACACACAGAGTTCCTGGGAACACTAATGTTAGGAGTATAAGAACAGCAGTATTAGATTTTTTCATCAAAAATAGTCAACCACAGTAGCCACTACATTATCCTTTGCCTTCTCTTTCTCTATGGGGCTTTGATTAAGATAGAATTTGCTTTTCAACCCAGCTCCTACAGCTCAAAAATTCTGCTGTAATTGCTACCTTAACACTCTGCTGGGAATCTTCATTAACTGTTAACCCAGAGGAGAAATAAAAGACCTGACAATTTTAGAAGTGAAACGATGAATATCTCAGAGTTTAAAATAACCTCTGAATATGATGCCATTTTGAGAATGTTGCAATAGGAGCTTGTGCATGATGGTGAAAGGAAAATGAAGGCAAAATTGGTCTATTATAGTCAGGCCTTGGTGCATTCTGAGCTACAAATGAGTGAGTAATTTTAATAATGGTTTCTATGTGCTGAATGGCCATTATGGGCCAGTCACTGCAGTAAGAGTTTTAGATGTGTTAATATATTTAATACCCTCTGGAAGGTTGCAGATGAGCAAGCCAACTTCCATAAATTTAATAGCTCCCCAAATATGTAAATGCTAAAACCATGCAACTAAAAGGGAATATAATGTTTATTGTAGAAAAATATATTTCAGTAATTTTGTAAAATTTTCTAAAATAATCATTCCAAATATACTACCCATTGATTACATTTCTAGGACTTTAATGTTTTCTTACAGGCTTTTTATTTTGCATTTTAAAGTAGTGTTTTCAAAATTTAAAATAAAATGCTTACTGTTGTATTATGGTTCAAGAAGCAAAAACATTATCACAATTCAATAAATCTAAAATTATTTATAATAGACAATTCTAGATGACTGATATATTAAAATAAGAATGAGAGAAATTATATTACTACAATACTAGGTTCATATGGAAAGACCTCTATCATATGCTTGGCTCAAATATCCTTACTTTCTTTTACTTTCTAGCTTTATTTTCATAGTAGAAGAAAATTAAGAGGAACAACTGCATAGAACTCCAAAGAACAAAGGTGAATTAAGGTAGCTAAATTAACTTAAAGGAATTCCATCAACACCTCTGTTCTTAACAATTAATCACTGTTGCCAGACCTGATAAAATAATTCTAGTTTTATTTGGATATTACCATTATATTGAATAATATTTTGGGCAAATATTAGCTGTAGCATCCAAACAAAATTGTATGGTTTTAATCAAAATATGATCTCTTCACTTAGAATGAATTGTTAGAAAAATTGTTATTGATTCCAAGTATAAGAGTTATTTTAAGAAAGTGAGATAATTACATTCTCTAAAGTCTGATTGTAATAAACAAGCTGGGAAATAATACTTAAATTGTCATTATTTGTAACTTTAGGTGATAAAAATACTGCTTATTTAAAATAATTACCACTTTGTTATTAAGGTAACAGTAACTTTCCTATGTACATATATGAATACATCACAGTGAATCTCCATATAATGTACAACCACAAGACTGGGATCATAATTAGAATAAGTTATACTTTATATAGAATGTGTCAAAATACACTCTACTGTCATCCATATCAAGAAAGAACAACAACAAATAATAACATTCCATTTTACTTAAAGCACTTTAGACCATTATATCTAGCTTCATTAAATTTTATATGAGATTTAATTTATTAACAAAAGGTACATATGAAAAATTTTCTAGGTTATTTTTAAAAAGATAACATGAAATCTGATTTTTAGTGCAAGTTTACAGAGTTTCCATATAATTAATTACTAGACTAAATCTAGATGTATAACACTAAAAATCAAATGCGCTTTATACTTTAAGACCTTAAAGTAATTGAAATTTCATGTTTCTTTTGACCCAGAAAGATGAAGATTTTCTTTCAGTGAGTGTGTTACATGAGATGTATGTCCCTTCATCTTCAGTTCCTGGAGAGATGGCTGATATCTACCTGAGGCAACAGGATAGGACTAAGGGAGAATGCTTAGACAAGAGAAGGAAGGAGTTCCTAGAATATCAGCAATTTTGGTATGCATATGTGATAGGCTCATTCAGACTTCCAGAATTATGAGTGTTATGCACAGTATAGATTTTAAGAAAGATATCTCCTTACAGAGCTATTTTATAAAGGTTCTGTTAAAGTATGTGTTTTAGTCCCCTTACGTGAAAATTAGTATGCTCCAGAGTTGGGAACACAAAGTTAAGTAGCTTTATAGTAACTGTAAGAGCTTTGGCTTTTCAGAAGGCTTCAATACATTCTGAAAATAAATAAAAAGTATTAATATATATTCTGTCCTATGGAGGGGAAAAAAGCTAGTTATATTCTATCTGGAGATATCTAAGTAGCCAACTGAGTCTTTGGTTTCTTGCTGTGTGCTATTTTTAACATTTTTATAGGAACATGTAGCTGATATACATAACTTGAAAATAACCTCAGCTGTCTCTTTAATGTCCCCCTCTTATGTTGATTTAGCTCAGTAACTCATTTTCTGTACTATATTGTTTCATGGAAAAATTTAGGTAATATACACTTGAAATAATTTGGTGTCAGCAAACAGTGATCATGGGAAATCAGAGATTATATGGGTTAAGAATAAAACCAAAACTATTTTCCATTCTTCTTTGAAAATCATTGGTTAAAAATTGCTATTTTAGAGTGGTCTTTTTGTATCATTGCAAATATTTCTTTTGAGTAGTTAAGACCTTATTTTGAAAAGGCTGTTTGCTCCTTGAAAAGCATCCTAATAGGTCAAAATTTTTTCTTTAGTGCCCATATCTTGTGTGTGTGTGTCGTGTGTGTGTGTGTGTGTGTGTGTGTGTGTGTGTTGACCTTAACTTTTACAGTAGAAGTTAAAGTTAATCTAAAAGTTCTTTAAATTTTCTATTTCCTACTTGGTGTTCTGGTGGAACAAAGACAAAGCCTTTGCTTCCAAAACATGAAAAGGCCACATATTCCTCCAAAAGCATATTTATTATTCATATTTATTATATATATTATATATTTAATATCTATATGTATTCTATGACTTTGGACTGGTTGACAAGCTCTAGTATAGTTTTTGCCATTTGAACTGACCTTACCTCAAGATTAAGGCTATTTAATTAAAAAGAACGTTAATGAGTGATAGTGTATTATTTTTATTAACCTTCAACTTTTGAGGCATGATCCCTCAACAAATGTTAGGTCAAGGTTCTCCATAGGAATCTTAAAAGTCTGAGCCATACAAAGATACTTCGCCATCTAGGTAAGACAATAGTGAGGATCCCCTCATGGTAAGGCCCAGAGAGGGGCAGAGTAGATTCAGCATGAGAGACAGGATAGCAGATTCTGTTAAGAGATTAATTTGCTGGCTGAAAAGTGCAGTGTTCTCTCAGTAGTACCATGTGTACTGGATGAAGGAGGATGCGGTCCTTGGGGAGCCTAGCACTAGATCAGCCAAATCCTCAGTAGAGTTTTCAGTGACTGCTATTGCCCTGCAAAAAGGATCTAGTCCTTTGCATCCTGGTCAAGGATGGAGTGATTGTAAGTGGTGTGCTTTAATATTATACATACAATTGAGTTTAAATGTCTAGGATTTCAGATAACTCAAGTGAAAATAGGTAGAAAGTCTTTGTAGGATGTGGGGCTAGAGAATAGGTTGTGCCTCTTAGAAACATGAGTCCTCTCCAGGTTCTAACAGGCTTGGTTGTGTTTGTGCTCCCCAAAAGAGGGTCCCTTATTAAAGTCTTTCTCAACAATTGATGAAAGTGTTCTTAGGATCTCAGGGAAAAATGATTTTCATGTATACATTTTTCAGTTTAACCTAGGTATATTTTGGATTGTCATTTTGGATAGTCTCTCTGGAGAAACAGTTGCTTTCCTTAGGAAAGCCATGCAGTCAATTATGGACATTAGAGTTTTTTCTTGTGTTGTTAGATTGTTCAGCTCAAATTGTGGTGGAATATTTTCTAAGTTCAGTCTGTTCTGCTCTTGGGGCCATGGCAAATGACCCAGTTTCCACCCCAGTCCCTATGTGACCTTGGCATTCTGAGTGGAGCCTCTCTGTTATAATTTCCTCTGAAGCCCCTTCT